>MPNV01002801.1:165057-343342 GCA_013376435.1 Cyclocybe cylindracea
GATGAGGCAAGAACCTACTCCGCTCTGCAGCGTCAAACCATCAGGAAATTCATTTCGTCCGATAAGGGTTGATTACTACGATATGCGGTCACCTGTTGATGGGGTAAGCGCGGATCAGACCGGCTGTCGTTGCGTCGGCATCATGCGCGCCGCATAGGTCGTGTTCAATCAGTCTTCAAGAGAACGAGGGAGAGAGCAGGAGTCGGGATGGCAGTTAAGGACAACAGTGAGAGAGACCTGCCGATTTTGTGTACAATTCAGCTATGTGGCCAACCGCAAAGCATTTGCCGGGACCTTATCAACCTAGAAGAGGATTTGCAAAGCTAGAACTGTTCTCGACGATCTGCTTCTTTTGCTGCCTTTATTCAAAACCAGGATTAACGAGGTTCCGCCCCGAATCGTATGGAAGATATATGTGTTCGCCGTCGCTTCTCGCTTCGGTATGCAAGACATGGCGCAAAATCGCCACCTCAACACCTCAGCTGTGGAACCAGCTTAATCTTCGTCTCCGCAGGCGAGATGTCGATTGTCAAGCACAGGCAGTCGCAAAGTGGCTCGCACGTTCTGGGTGCCTCCCCCTTTCCATCCGAATTGTCTGCCAACGCGCGGAATTTTCCTCTTCGCCGAATGCTTGTACCCCCATCAGCGCATTGAGCGAGCATTCCGATCGTTGGAAGGATTTGGATACGGCAATTCCTTCTCATATGGTGTCCAAGCTGTATGGAGACATAAACTTCCTGATGAATCTCTGCATAACAGCGCATCTGGATAGCAGTCTGGATGGACACGCCCTAGAATTTCTTCTTTCCAATGCGCAAGCAGCGCCGACCGTGGTCGACATTGCCGGCATACCGTTTAATGGGCTATGTATCAACTGGGAAAGCGTGACGACCCATGTCAGGTTAGATACATTCATATCTGTCGCCGACTGTCTTCAACTTTTCAAAGTTGCGCCTCGAATGCTCAGTTGTGACATCAGCCATGTCCGCGACCGAGAACAATTTCCCTCACCTAGCAAGCATATATTGTCCACCAATAGCTCCAGATGCTGAAGATTGGCATCAAAGGGATCAATATATCCGAAGGGCTGCTCGGTGCATTATCTCTCCCTGCCTTGAAGGAGGTGGTTTATAGCAATGAGCAAACTGAATCTTTGCGCTTGCTCTTGCAACGCTCTTTCTGTTCGTTGGCAGAAATGGACTTCATCGATTTCTACGTGGCGACAACGCCCGAGCTCGTAGCCCTTTGTCGTACGGCTCCATCTCTGGACACTCTATCCTTCGTGAAAAATCATTATTCAAGACGATTTCCTCGATGTCCTCGCTATGACCAGTCTCTCAACAGAGGATAGCGAGCCAACCTTCCTTCCTCGTCTTCAATCCCTTTCCCTCTCGGGCGATCGCGACTTCTCATGGGAAGGCATTCCCAAGCTGTTTACACTTCCTCCTGAACTCGATAAACATCACCAACGCCCCCTGAAATCCGTGAATATTGAGATAAGTAACTGATGGGCATACCGCCGGAATTGATATTAGTATCATGTGCAAAGATGGGCGCGAGGATGGATCGGGGTCACGCACAAACATACAAGACTTGTGGCCGAAAACCAAGGTGATGGCTTACAGGGGAATGCCCAAGTTGACGGGGAGGAAAACGGTGATTTCGACAGAGAGTGACTGCTGTATAAATGATATTTTCAGCCAACGTATTAGTATTTGTGATTGCTGCGAATCTTTGTACAGGGTTGGGAAAAGGGGGGAAAAGGACGTACAGGATCTCAGCGACGAGGAAAGCGAAGAAAGCGAGGACTCGGAAGCTGAGGAAGGAACAAATCGACGACTCGGGGGAGGAGTTAAGTTTTATTTGCTTTGGCCAAATCTCATGGGATCCCTATGTTCGCGTTCAAGAGAGAGAACGAAGAATCTTTAACGCTCGCTTTAACTAGACCCTATTGCTCAAGCTGTAAATCGTGGGTGAAGTAGCGCCGACATAGAACTTAGAAGAGCTGCGGCTTTGGATACGCGATGCGTCCCAAAATTCTGATTCAGTCTGCCGACCGTCTGTAAGCATTACTGCTTAGGAAGTTATCAAATATACATGCTTTTCTCATTGTCGTGGTCGTCTTCAAGAAACCGAAACAGCTGAAGGAAATAATATTTCAGCGACTGCAATCTGGTTGTCAGACGAATTTGTCCTGTCCAGAGGTCGAGAACAGCACTCGACTTCGCTGGACTCGATGTAGCCGCCAAGCGACGGGCTGCGGAACTCGGGATTATCGGAATCGGGGCCGGAGGAAAAAGGATCAGGGGAGCATGACAAGGAAGATAAGAACTCGTCTTATCTGATAATCGAACCACCTTCATCTTCCCTTCCTTCTATCAATTAGCCTCGACGCTTCGACCTATAACATACCTTGGCTGGACATTCAGAGAATAATGGGTGGTGGAATGGCCCCTACGAAGGATACCAAAACTGTGGTTGTCCTCGGCGCTGCCTATGGCGGTGAGCATTTCCTCCTTCACACTCCAGGACGGCGGAAGGCTAAATTTAGGCCATCGCGCTCTTCGAAGGCTCTCATGCTGGCCAGATACTTGCTGCAACATTGCCTGAAGGGTGGAGGGTCATCTTAATCGATAGAAACTCGTGGGTTACTCTTCTTTTTGCCTAGAAAGATTCGCTTACTCCCTGACGCATCAGCCACGCAAACCGTAAGCGTCAAAGAAGCTCTTGCCTAAGAGCCTCTCAACAGTTCCATCCTTCCCAGATGTATACGTGATGCCTCGATTCGCCGTTCTTCCTGGCCACGAATACAAAGCGTGTAAGTTTCCTTCGACGCATTTTTCTATCGATACAACTGACCTCTCATATAGTCATTCCTTATACCAAGGTCTTCCTCGTTGATCCTCCCAAGCCTGAGCAAAACATCCACCTCCAGGCAACAGTCACATCAATAAGGCCAACCCACATCACCTTGTCTCGAGCTTTTCCGGAACTGGGCTTCCCGACCGAGACGATTCCGTTCGACTATGCGATTTACGCGCTGGGTGCGCATCTACCGCCGCCTCTCGACCTCTGGGGAACCTGTGCGAATGGCAAACCCATACCTGAGGCAAAGACGGCCTCTGCTGTGTACCGCGGCCTCAAGTCGGAAGGGTGCGACTGGTTCCTGGAGAAGCAGAAAATCATCGAGAATGCCTCGACCGTTCTCGTCGTCGGTGGTGGAGCGCTTGGAATCCGTAAGTTAGGATCTATTATCCTATCACATTGGTTAACCCTTTTGCAGAATTTGCGACCGATATCAAGTCTGTGTATCCTGCCAAGAAGGTCACCCTTCTCCACTCGCGCAAGCAGCTTCTGCCTAGATATGATATCAAGATGCATGAAGAAAGTGAGAACAAGCAATATAACTGGTTCATGCATGAGATTGACCTACCCTTCACTAGTTCTCCGCTCTTGTGAAAATATGGACATCGAAGTTATTCTTGGTGAGCGCCTCGACATGGACTCGGTCGAAGACGGGAAGGGTAAGCACAATGAGTGTGGCCAGAAGGTTGTTCGAACCGTCACTGGGCGTGAAATTGCTGCAGACCTGCTGGTACGTCGTTAGAATGGGATAGGGAAAGTTGAAAACCAAAACACTAAATATCGAATAGCTGCTGTGCATTGGCCAATCTCCAAACACTGGGTTGATGAGGGCAATGGACCCAGCGACGATCAACGAGGAGAACAAGCTTATCCGGGTTCTTAGAACATTGCAAGTCGCCACAGAACCGGTGAAGCAGGACATCGCCGCTGTCACGTCCGACCTCGAAAATCTTTCGACTGACGAAAAACCCGCTGATGACAGAAAGCCTACCACCGACGAGAAGCCTGCCGAGCCAGCTGTAGAGGAGGAAGAAAAGACGACCGGCCACCCCCACATCTTCGCTATTGGAGACTCCGCTGACGCGTTTGGCGCTATCGCTGCTGGGCATATCGCGTATGGGCAGGTGAGAATGAACGCCTGGACATTTCGCGCCCAACTAAACCTGTATTATGTGCACATAGGCCGAGCTTGCCGCGAAGAATATAGTGAGGCTCATCCAGCGCCGCGAAGCCCCCTCTGCAGGCAGCAATTCCACAGAAGGCGAGAAGGCCAAACCGGAGCCCTTGGGGCGCTACACACCCGCTCCTCCAGCAATCAAGGTCTCCCTCGGTCTCGTAAGTGTCGTGCTCAATGGTAACTGAGGCGTGTGAAGACAGTGAGCTGACGGGAGATGTTCAGAAACGTGCCGTTTACCAAATGGGACCTAACTTTGGCATTATGGAGGATGGCGTTCCTGATCTGCACGCCGCGCATATATGGCCATTCTTTGGCATTAAGGTTGAGAAAGACGAGGATATGCGTGCTTGAGAGAGGTGGGCGTTAGAAAGAAAGCTAGCTACGGATCTGACCGAAGTATTATTAGCTAAGGGCTTTGTTTATTTTTAGACCTTTGCGTGCTCTCTAATTGTCGGAAAGTCCCAAAATACCTGATTAGGCCAATCATGTCACAAATGCAGTCACGACATAATCATGCATAATCATGAGTTTAGTTAGGTGGATCATGCCCGCCAACACTAATCATGCGCTTCCTAATGACAAAAGCCGTGGTCAACGAGGCAATAAAAGAGGATGTACTGCACCTTTGTTACTGTTACTACCTGACTGTGCAGATTTGTGAGCTTACACGGCCGTCATCGTGGATTTTCTCGTAGGATATGCTGGTGAATAATCCCTGAACATGGGGCCAAGCCGGCCGGGCTGATCCTCACCTAATTAGGATGCTCGGCACTGCCTAATCATGCCAAAACCCGGCCTAATCACCAGGCCGGCTAATCATGCATTCTGGATATCTCCGACATACCCTGGAGGCCCAACCCCACTACCGACCGATAACATCTTCTATCGACATGTCTCTCAAGGAGGGACAACAGGTCGGATGAATAGATACATAGGATGAGCTTAATTGTACAATTAGTTGTACGATTAATAGCACAAAAGAGCCAGTTCTAGTTAGATAAAACCGTCGCCTCGCCGTACTCGTATAAAACTGGGAGCAAGGAAGTGAACATCCAACAAGAAGCTCGAATCAACAGCCGTTTCACAACTGTGGTCTCCCTATCGCGACTCGGAGGACTGGTGGGTATAAATACAAAAGGGAATCGGTGGGCTTAAGCCAATGGAAGTTCGAAGTTACATAGCATTAGCTGGTACGCCAAGGTGGCATTTGTGTTCGTTCATAATTGGTGTGGGTGGAGTCAAGATGAGTCCGAATGCGAGAATGGCTGTATGGGTACAGAGAGATGAGATCGAGAGCAAGGAAACAGCTTGAAGATGTTTAAGGAATATTGAAGCAAATATGGCGATGGAGTACAAATGAGCGACTGGGTGAAGATGTAGGTTGTGCGATGGGGTTGTGGCGCCATTGGGCCAGCAAGGGTCTTGAAAGTCAGCGATAGATTTCGGTCGCACTAGGGTGTAAACGCTGCGAATACTGGTGATACTGTTGGTGTTGGTGTTGCTGGTGATAGTAGTACTCCGGAGCAGTCTGCTGACGAGCGAGGGGCTCGACCCTAGACCTTTCCTGCTGGATCTGTTCATGCATCTGCCGCGCCAGTTGCTGCTCGCGCATTTGCTGCTCCGGCTGACGCGCTCGCTGGAGCTCATACGCCCGTCTCTGCTCCTCGAACTGGTAGTTCGCCAGTTCGGCCGCATTGGACAGCGAGGCTGCCCCGTAGGTCTGTCGCTGTTCATCGCGAACCTGGAACCGGTTTTGAGCAGGTGGCAAAGCGGCCGGTATCGCAGGAGGAGGCGTTAGATTCAAAGGTGGCGGACGGGCTTTTAAGGGTTGACGATCGTTGGGGTTGGGATGAGGCGATGGGTTGCGGGAGCCTGGGCGTGAGGAATGCAGCCAGCTTGGACCAGGTTGGTCATCGCGGTCGCGGGATGGAGACGGGTTACGCGAACCCGGCCGCGAAGGCACTGCAAGATGCTGTCCAGCATCGGACGCGAATCGGTTGTGCCACGGCCTACCCGCGTAGAGAGCTCGTCCCCGATTTTGGGCTTCCTGGGCCCCGCTGTCCTCGTTGTCTGAATCCGTATCTGATGAATCGCTATCCTGAGTTCTCCTGGAACTCCACTTCGAGAACCGGTCTTGCTGACGCTGCTTGTCCTTCCTTTTTTCCTTCTTCCTCCGCGTCTTCTGCGACTTCTGCAACGGCGAGGCGGACGGAATAACTGGCTGCGACAACCCTCGATGGTGGCCATATCCATACGGGAGGGTAGCAGCCATGGAGCGGTTGACCGAGTCCAGTCCGTAGGGCTGTTGCTGTTGGCCAAATGCTGGGCTGCCACGATAGTCGTGTGGGGCGTTGAGTGCCCAAGTAGGAGGTTGCGCATCTGGCTGAGGTGTGCCATAGTAGTGATGAGCCATGGCAGGCGGCCGCATAACGGGCTTCGGGGCTGGTTTGGGAGCGGGGTTGGGAGCGTAGATGTGGTTATATCGGTCAGGACTAGGGTTGCGACTGACCGGTCGAACCACGACTTGCGACACGGGGGCGTGGTTAGGATTGAGCCATTGCCGTGTTTGTGGTTCAGGAGCGGCCATGCCATACGAGTAATAGCCATCATCGTCATCGTCGTCGGCACCAGGTGGGATGAAGATCTCTCCTGGGCCTCTGCTTCGCGATCGGCTCCGACCTCTCGACGAGTGGTAGCCAGAATCACTGTCCTTCTTCATCCTCTTCGAATCCGACCCGGGACTGTCGTCAGAGCCCCAGTCGCGCACATTGACGGCATCCGGGGGAAAGTTGGGAGGAGGAACAGACATAGTTATGGCAGTTGGGAAGGAAGATTGGGCAGGTGGGGCGATGGCCTTCGCCTCGTGCGCCGGCGTGGACCCGAAGCTCGACCACCACCCATTCGATGTGGCCGTCTCGCCACCGCCACCAACCACCTCTCCACCACCCATCGCATCATGTTGACTGGGTGTCCGGCCAAACACTGCACCCTCTCTACTACCCATTCCATTCGTGCGGGGGTTGCCTATGCCGATGGCTTGGTTCCAGATCGCGAGTTGATCAATGGCATGCTGGATGCGAGATCGCATCTGGCCTTTCTTGACCCCGTCGTAATGCGCGTACCCCATCGCCCAACAGCTCGTTTGAAGCCAATTCTCGAGCGATTCGGGGCTCCAGTTCGTGTGGGAGAGCACTTGGCCATTCCTATAACCCGGGGTTGATTAGTCAACCGGAAGGTGAAGGGAGAGGAGGTGAAGGGATGAGAGTGTAGTCAAAGCAGACAGACCAAATCGTGCGCAAAAATGCCATTTGACTGGGGTGGCACCGTAAATAGGCATATAGCAGAGAACATGGTCAACGCGGGCTCGGTCCCAAATCATCAACCGAGCATTCAGACATGTCGGGACTAGAGCCAATGGGTCCGCATCGCGTCTGTGGGGCTCCACCTGAGAATGAGATAGGTAAAGCCCAAACACACGCCGGTCCCGTTGCACAACTGACACAAATTGAGAACAGAGAACACTCACCGAAGTAACAGGCAAATGTCACCGGGATCCCATTTAGAATAACGCACCAGCTTTAGTGCAACGGCCCAGAACGGCGTTACGCTGATGAGGGTCAGCAAACCGTCTGGCGACCGGTAAATGGTATGGAGGTGGATATTGTTGTCTTGCACAGAAGCGGCGTAGACCGGGTCGTATACATTGCCAGAAGGACTGTCCATAGTAATTCAGCAATTCGTTGCATGCCGACGATCACAGCACTCACTCATGCGCCATCGGTAGTGCAATGTCCGCATCGCTGTTCATCCAATCCAGGCCCAGCCCGAATCTCCTCGCTGTGCCACGAATGCATTCCCTGATCCTCGCTTCAGCATCCATAACTCCCAAACCCTGCATCTCCTTGACGAAGGAGCGATGGATGTAGTCGACGTCCCGCGTCTTGGTTCGTCCAGGCATCCCTGGCGACATCTGTTGCTGCTGTTTCGAGAGGTTGTGGAGACCTTCGTGGAGGAGCATGCAGGCGCCACCGTGCACCACAAACCGAATCGGTTTGTTCCCGAACTGTTGTGCAGTGAGCTGGGAGAAGTAGTTGAGGACGTCGAGAAGCATTTCCCGCGTCATCTCCACTTCATTGTGTTTCGGAAGATCGTATCCAGACGAGGCGAACGATGGCATTGATTGGTATGGTTGGAAGTGCTGCATTTGCTGGCCGAGGCTGCTGGAGCTCCCATTGTGCCCCGTCGACATCTGCCAGGTCATTGGCCAGGTAGTCGGAGGAGATTGGTGGCGGTCGACCATCGCGGCAGCCATCCAGATCGCGGGGTGTTACAGAGCCTCTCCTGGTCTAAGGAAGGCTTATATGTTCCTCCGACGCCGCTGGTGGGAGCAAACGGACAATGGACCGTGTGAACAAGAATCAACAAGGAATAGGCCCGTTATTTGGCGTCTTGTCGGACCCACAACAGATCAATGGGGGCGTTTGCTCGTGGGCTCGCCAGCGGACAGAAGATCTTTTTATCTTCCAGCCTTCCAGCGCGCATCTGGAGATCTTGAATGTGTGGGGATTCAAATCAAGCCTCGTTGTTTCCGCGTGGCCGGTCGACCCTGCTTTGTTTTCCTTTTCGGGTGACCGCCGCCACACTGAAGGATCTCGAAGCCTCACTTCCGGCCGTGGCTTCTATTAAAACAGCACTCGATACCCAACAGAGTGCTCTGCCATGCTGTGAAATGCAGGTTCTGCCTGGTCTTGCTTGAGCTTGCTATCAATACAACATACAATTCCACACTGCCCATCAGCCAATAAAATGAAAAGAGCCGCGCAGTCTTTCCAGGTGCTTTCGGGTACGCGACGGGAGCCCAACGCGATTTATCTATACGGGCGCTTGTGTGTCACCAATATCGATCGTTGAGTTGACGCCGGAGGTTCTCCCGAAACGATATCGGAGACGTCGTTTCTGGCCTTCCTCTTTCAGCGCGGAGGCAAATCCGAAGAGGCAATGAGGAGTAAAGGCCCTGGCGCCTTATGGGATGCACAAGGATTTACGAAATCCGGCGGCCTTCCATCCGTATTTATTCCCATGACCTGCTGGGCGATGATTTATTGTGGATAGTCCATGTACACTTGGAGGCGTTGACGTGCAAAAATGCGACGTATGAAGGTAGGTCATAGCACGCATGCTTTCCTTAAAGGAGAATCGAGATGCTAACGGCGCCCACCACATAACTGTTCCCATGCTGTGCGGTCCCTCTTGGGTCTATTTATGGGTGCAGTATGTTTCATCCCGGTGTCACTCCGAGCTTGAAGTCTCTTTAGGGACGGGGCACAAAGTGAGAGACACACCATCGAATAACAGGCGAGAAGGCAGCATCACAGCAGGCACTTCTGTTAGAGTGTACCCGACCGGGACTGAGCCATTCCCACAGCCAAATGTCGCAGAAGCAGACAAGAAGTTCCCGGCGATCTATATTTACTCGACACACCGTCGTAGAGTCTGCACCCTAAAAAATCATCATTTATGTCCTGATTCTGCTATCGCCCGTTTCCCTTGTTCTTAAATAGCCTCACATCAAAGTTAGATGAGTCACTGAAAGCAAACCACAGCCAGGGTATCTTCGAGACTGTGTCACCGAACTCAGAAGCATCAATCGTTGGCCCTTCGCATTCCCCGAGCCAATGATGATAACGATCGAGCACTGAGGGAATCAGCTATCGATTTCAGGAGCGAATTGAATGTGACTCGTTCGGATTGCCCACCAGCTTAATCGAGACCGACTCTGAGTTATGTACGATTGAACGAAATAGGCGCCCAAACATGTATTCGGGTACCCGGGCCGGACATACCCTCCATGAATCGCCCCAGGAGTGCCCGTGTGCAGGTTATGGTAAATTAGACTCATTTCCTCGCTTTGAGAGAGTGTGGAAGTGCGGCTAAGAAATTTTCTCTCTGCAACGTCTGAGATCTAATTGTAGCAAGGGCCTACACATTAGAAAGGGCTCACCTGAGGCACGCAGGGTTTAGGCCGGGCCCAATGATTAGGCTGGCGATAACCCTTCCCGATGGCATATCTAGCGTGCCTCGACATATGGAACATACTGCCTCTTATTCAGACGCCCACTGCAGACACTTAGCACAAGCCGCACTTCCGTCAGCATTAGATCGGAGATTTGCTCATTAAAATTTGACTCTGTCCAAAGCATACATTGACGAGGTCCTGTGGTACAGCCAGAGAGATAATCAACGTGAAATTGCAAATGAGAGGTAAGAAACCTACGAATTCTAGGTAGGAGAGACAGGAATGTAAGCAGAAGAGTGCCTGAGTGAGAGCACAAGAAAGGTCTCGAAATATTTATTTCAGCCAAATGTGGATTTAAAAAAATTCAAGACGCTTGGAGTGCAGGGACAACAGCAACCTCGAATCGTCGGAATACGCGAGACCTCAACGGAATAGATCAGCAAAGAACTACGGACGAAGTTATCGTTATCGTTATCCCTAGGTCAAATAACATACAATCCGGATGATATGCACAACACATCTGGATTCCCGTAGAAGTTGGCCTTCCGATGATTCCGGGTCAAATGGAGAAACTTGCGGTACGCAGTGGGAGTTTGCTTGTTGTCTAATTTCCGTCTGAGGTTTTGTATAATTGAGTAATTGACACTTGCAATTATCAAGAGACTAGCTGACCTTCGAGCAGAGCGCACAGAAAGAGCGTTCAAGATATGGAGGTCAGTAGATTGAGGTAAGGAAGTACAGAACATTCGAGGCACCCTATACTATAATTGCAACCAATTCTACCACTGATTCGATCAACATCAATCTTCTTTCTTGACTGTTGGATACTTGAACGACTGCCAGGCCCCAATGCCCGCAACGACCCAATGAAATAGATCGCCTAACGAGAATCCGGGATGTCCAAAATCGCCGGCTCCCACTCTGGAATTTGCCGTAAGAAGGGGCTGCTGATAGGAAATGAAGGTCAGCAACGCAGATGCCCTGTACCGCCCGGCGAATATCCTAGAGCGGTGGCTGAACCACAACTGCATTCCCATCCCAACGAGGTAGGCGGCTGGGATGATGGGTGTGAGAAGCTGAACAATCAGGCTGGGAGAAGGCGGCTCTTTCGGCGATCCGTTAGCGCTTGGGCTGATGACCCCAACATCTTCGGGCTGGATGAAATAGTATATCGCACAAACCACGAAGAACATCTGTGACACAAAGTATGGAACCATGATTAGACTGAGCAATTAGCGCGTCATGTACGTACCGTCAGGGCAATCTGCCGACTAGCAGCATCATTTAATCTCTGGTTGACGTTCTCACCGTGCGTTGGCGGCATGAATTTGACGGTCGGCACATATCCACCTCCCCACCAGTCAAACTCCAGGCGTAGAAGGGCCTTGATCATCAGCCAGGGTGTTACCAGGGATGGCAGCAATTTGAGGAAAATCCAAAGGTAAGAGGAATTGGAATCGGAGGTGACTGCACGAGAAAGAGTGGAAAGGACTCCCGATAGAGCCAGGAGGCTTACACCAGGCCAGGATATTCCAATTGTCGATGTAAGAGAATACCAGTAATGCGCGTTCAATACCTTCACGACAACATAGATGAACGACCTTCGGCATAATATGAAGTCAGTTGAAGAGCTGCAGAAAGGGTGCGCATCCTTACCCAACCAAACTGAAAACGAAGGAACGTCTCGGATGAACGTCTCGATTGAATCTGTGTCCATGGAGGCCCTCTGAAGTATAGCGGATAAACGGTTGGAAATAAGAAAAGAGGGACTACGACTCACGCATCCTTTCGATTGTGAACTGGACCTTCTTAAGCTCATCTTCTGGGGCTGTCATGTTGAACTTCGCCGTAATGCCCGCGAAGCCGGATATGTCAGCGAGATGGCTTTTGTCGTGCGTCCTGCCAGCAAAGTTGATCGTCCATTTGACGTCCACAAATTCGCGATCTGCGAAACGGTAGAACGTCAGTAAGAGTGCTGGTTTTTGACGTGAAACCAAGTAGACAAACCAGAGCCCTTCGTGCGTGTGCAGTTTTCACGATTTACTGGTATAGGAATGAGGTCCTATCAAAGGCAATGGGCGTCAGTGAAGATAGGTCTATGATAACTCAATGTTAATTGCATCACCTTCGGCCCCCACGCAAAGGGAGCGATCGACATGTAGGGAGCGTATGCCCACTGTACTTTCTTCGCTGCGCCGAATGGGTCAGGCTTTCGTATCTTCAGTCGTGTTTCCATGTTTCCATTGTGGAAGAAAGATCGAGTACAAAGCTCCCAGCTTAACCCTGATGTCGTGTGATTCCTTTGGGCGGGGCACTAAGCAATGCATCAGAACGAGAGGCTCGAATGGTGAAATGGAGGGAAACTCACCGCCTTCTGTTTGAGCTCCCGGTGAAATTTGTTGTATTCTTTGCGGTCATACAGCTTTGTCATGTCGACAACGCGGAGGAAGGTCCTGTATGCAAGTTCATGTGTCAGCTCTCCAACGCCAAGATTATGTGGGCGATTTACCTGGTAATGACATAGGGATGCAACTCGAGGACCTGAGATGGATCCGAGGTACTATAAACCACAGCTGGGTCTAAAAATTTCCTTTCCTTTTGTGTAAGCTTTTCTGCGACGGGTTTTGGGAGATCATCCTCGTCCTCGTCCTCGTCTTCGGAACCGATGATTCTCGTGGGCTTGACAGCATTGCCAGAGTGTGAGGCCTCGGGACAAGAAGAGCTAATGTTGAGAAAGTCAAGTAATGGGATGGTCAAGGCAAAGGAATCAATTATTTCATCCTCAAGAGAACGGCTGGCCCTGAGAGCGCCGTCAATGAGGGCCTTTGGAAGTAAAAGGCTTCTAACGCACTCGTAGGGACGCACCGGAGGGACGACGATGTGCGACGGAATCCAAGTTGAGTAGTTGGACGCGAAATCAAGTAATGACGGCGTGTTTGGAATAAGGATGAAGGAAGCTCGCAGGTCGTAATTGGTCAAATTTTCCTGTTTACTGTGACGAGGGGAGGGTCTGGTGAACAAGGAACGCGACAGAAGAAAACGAGACCAATGGCCCACAATATTTCCGTCGGGATCTGATACCAAATGGTAGCATGAATATCCTTATCCTTCAGTCGAAGTCCTCTAAGTATCCTGTCGGAATATATGAGCTCCTCTGAAGGCGCCGCATGGTCCTTGTTTGGCTTAGTCGTGCGCAGCCAGATGGTGGCCATGATGTCGAAGGGCTGCTGGTGGTCAACCAATGGTCTTATAACATCAACGTCATCTGCTTTCTTCTCATCTCCTTTGTGATACAGTGTCTTGTGCGGTTCCCTAGTCCCCTTCTTGATTCCCAGCATGAAATTCGGGATGTAGTATGCATTGGCAAGAACCACTGCAAGAATGCAAGTCCAAAAGAGACATCGACAGAAGGACATTCGCTCCCGTCGAGCCTGGACTCCAGGATTCAAGTGAAGATCGGACTGTCTCGTCGACATTGCTGATGTTGGCGCGTCGACTGGACGGCAGTAAACGCGTCTCGTGGCGGAAGTGGAGGGGCAAGGAATGAAGAAGCGCTGTTGGCACCCAGGGTAGACGTGAACCGCTGGAAAGATGGGTGTTCATAAGGTACACACACATTGCGCTGACTCGAAACACCGTGCCGCCCGGAAACCATCGCAAACCGGGCCCCTGATGATCTCTGTATTTAGATCGTTGAAGAGGGACCAAAGATGTCTAAGTATATGCAACACTTACGGTGCGGTCAAAGACTCGGAATCTTCGAGCTTTTATAGACGAAAGGGTGCACATTTTGAGCTACTTGTTCCAGCATACCAGAAAACTTGGTCAGGGCGACAATATGTATCACTGCGAGTTACTATGAGTCACTTTGAGACCCAGTTGATTAGCAGGAATTTGACAGACTTGCGAAGTATTACATTGCTTGGAATTTCGAGCTGAATGTGCATCCCTTTCCTGCCTTGAAGGTGTAGACTTCCTTGTCTGGTTACAATGCGGGCAAAGTTTGAGCTGAGACAAGGTGTGAACTTACAAAAGCCAAAGTTCAGCTCGAGTTAGCGGTCAAGGTCAGTTACATAAGCACTGAGAATGCCACCCTGATCGCGTCTCTCTGGCTCTTGTCTTCCACTACCATCTCCCGATAGAACTTTCGTTCATGACAATGGGAAGATCCAGTAAGACGAAACATCCGGAAATTTAGCTCAATTTACTGATTATTTTCAACCGTTAGAAACGAGAAAATCTGACTTGCCTTTGAAGTCGAGTGAGCGTCCATTTCCTTTTATTCTCCTTCTCGGAACATGGCAACACACTAACTCTGCCACGTTTATCAAACGTACCATAGAGCTCAAGAAGGATCCAGGAATTCCAAAGCTGCCGGATCTGAAGGCAAAGGTACGGAATGCACAGAAGAAACCCATGGTCCGTACCCTCCCATCCACCTCCGACGCAGGCAAAGCATCTCAAACGTGGTGCCACAACCTCTAGGCACCTCCAGACAGGCGCATGGATCCTGACGCGCCAATGGCATCCGAACCCACTCTGTCTACCCTTGCGATGATGGCTGAAGCCTCATCTTCCGCCATGCAGCTCACCGACGCCTCTTCTTCGACATCGGATGGCGGTTATGGGTACAACATCTCTGGGAAGACGAAAGAGCAGATGCGGAAGTACTACTTGCGAACGCTGCATAAGGTTGTGGACGAGAGCGATATCGTTATTCTGGTTTTGGATGCCAGAGATCCGGAGGGCTGTAGGAGTCGCCTAGTAGAGGAAGAGGTGCGGCGGCGAGAGGCGGAGGGCAAGAAGCTTGTCTTTGTTCTAAATAAGATCGGTATGTTTGAACCATATGAAATTCTCTTGCACTTTTTGTCACGTTTTTGCGGCCTAGATGTTCATTTTATCGTTTCACAGACCTAATACCGCGTTCAAATGCTCAAGCATGGCTGAAGTACCTCCGACATTCTACCCCAACTCTGCCATTCCTTTCCTCCGCTTCGTCACAACACCAAAGAACGAATATCTCCTCCTCAACCGCCCCTGCTCTTCTCAAACTCCTCAAAGCGTACAAACCGAAAGCTGGAAGCGTAACAGTCGGTGTCGTCGGATATCCGAATGTTGGCAAGAGTAGTCTGATCAACAGTCTCAAGAGGAGTAAGGTATGTTCCGGATTCGTTTCTATTCACGCGTTTACATTTGCTAATTCGGGGCCCGTCCTTAGGTCTGCGCCGTCGCAGCTCAACCAGGCCACACGAAGGATCTTCAATCAGTGCAATTGGAACGGGGGATGCGTATCATCGACTCTCCTGGAGTGGTCTTCGACGACGACGATTTCGATGACGGGAAAGGGTCGAAGAAGGGAAGCGTACTATTACGGAATGTTGTGAAGGTAGAAGATGTGGAGGACCCGATAGCAGTCGGTCAGTGCTACTCTTCCTCTGTCTACAAGCAGCATCGTTTATTCGGATACAGTCGAGGAGATCCTTTCCAGAACGCCGCATCCGACCTTGCAGAAAATCTACAATCTTCCCGAATTCACGTCGACTTTGGAGTTCTTGACGATGCTAGCGTTGAGCAACGGCCGCCTCCTCAAGGTGCGTTCCCTTTGCATGTGCCGGGACGCCAATCTTATATTGTTTCAGGGTGGTACACCAGACCTGAACGCAGCTGCCCGCCAAATTCTCACAGACTGGAACCAACAGAAAATCCCTTACTTCTCCGTACCTCCAACTATTCACCCTTCTCTTATCCCATCAGTCGTCTCTTCAACGCGAAATGCCGAAGAACGGCCCATGGTCGCGCCCGGAGCTGAGAACGTCGGTCAAGCACAGATACTGACGCAGTTCTCGAAACCTTTTGAACTGGAAGGTCTTTTTGGTGCAGCCGATGCCGGTGCCTTCGGGAATAGGGAGAACGACGACGTGCCCATGGCTGATGAGGATGGAGACGTGTTTTGGGACGCAGTAGAGGGACCTAATGCCATGGACGACCGAGATGGGTGCGTTTACTCTTTCCTGAAACAATGACATTCATCTCAGCTGGCTGCGCGTGTCATAGCGTACCTATGGAATCTGATGATCTTCGACACATCATTCCGCGCAAACGGTCCCGATCGCCCTCGGAAGCGCCTACCAACGCCCCAGTCACGATGCCAGTCGACAGCGAAGCTTCACGGTACACGCGTCAACCCAAACGGCAGCGGAGGACAAAGGACATCCCTGACTACAATGCCTTGCCTGACCAGCATGTCCTGCAGCAGATGGGAAAGAGCAACCCGATGAATAGAAGGTCGTTGAAGAAGGGGGCAAAGAGAGCGCGCAAGTCGCATCGGATAAAGAATCAGCTTCAGTCATCACCCGGCAAGATGGAGATAGACGACGAGGGATTGCAGTTTACATTCATGGCATGATCGACAGCGATCGAGAGGCATTAGCGATCGACGGTCAGCCTTTTTTGTTTTTGTTTCTATCGCCACACATGTATTATACGGGATATCCACTCACTATCTCTTGTCCTCATGCTCTTCCTGTGGTACTTAGGTTGCCCCCAAGTCCCTTCGTTCGACAAGGAAGGGTGGACCATCGGCAATCTTATCTTATCGGCGTCGGCCTCTGAAGTTCGGACCAATTTTCTTACCCGCAAGCGCTGATCAGTGGCGATGCTACCTACCCCGCAACATAATTATTTAAATGACTTGACCGTGTTTCTTCCCCTCAAATCCCCTGACCTTCCTTCCAGCCCCCTCCACCACCATGAAGACCTTTTTTACACCGATTCACACCCCACATACCCTTTCTACCGGCCTGAACACTCCAAGTGCACTAGGGTCCGTCTTATCTTCTCTACGTGTCAGGCTTTGCTAAGAGCTCGACTCAGGCCCAGTCAGCCGAACGATATCCAAGATCACCTATTACCCCAGATTTTAGACTCCCAGGATCTACTTGATGCAAAGCTTGCCCTACTAGAGAGCCCACGTTCAGGATCACCAATAGACACAGTCCCGAACGAGATACTGTCCCTTATCCTCGAGAAAGGATACTTCGATTCAGCAAGAGGCCTGCCGGACAGCTCCTTCCGCACCTTGACCTCACATATCTCGCGCCGATTTCGCGACCTCACCTTCTATACCCCCTCTCTTTGGAGCGTCATCCAATTATCCCCCAGCAACGTCTTCGAGGAGGTGGAGATTCTCCCTTTACACCTCGGACGCTCGAAGGACCATCTGCTCGACATACAGTTGAGCTGCTTTTGGGCAAGCGACCTGACAGAGTCGGTCATGGACCTCCTCGTTCCGCACAGTCAGCGCTGGAGACAACTGGCGATCACTACCGTGAATGACTACATTTTCTCCTTCATCGAACATATTCCAGCACCCTTCCTCCGGTATCTCACCGTATCCCACTACGCCAACTCGCGGCACATCGCGCTCCCATCACCCATCTTCAACAACGACCTTCCTAGATTGGAGTACCTCTGCCTCCGGAACGTCGATATCAACAACATCAAGTTCTCCCTACAGAATCTCAAGACGCTGGAAATTCGAGGGTACGGCACTTGGCCTTCTTTCGAGAAACTGAACGACATGTTGGGTGGATCAACGGCCCTCCAGCGTTTGATCCTACATGTTAAACCAGCGGACGTTCTCCGGCAAGTGCAAGTAGGCCAATCGGGATCACTCCTTCTTCCCGGGTTAGACACAATAGAGATTTACACCTCTGAATGGCTCACTGAAGACCAAGCAGCACTTATCCGCCTTTTCGCTTGCCCAAAGCTGCAGTCACTTGTCGTTCGTGAGAGTGTCTCCTCTCCGACAGAGACAGCGCACACGATCATGAGCTACAACGCTTTCGGCTCCGGCTCCAACACCTTCCCCCCTAGTCTGGGCCCATTGCTCTCTGTGCGAGCGGCCAACGTCGCCTTCGCCTGCCTCGCCACGCCGATACCCTCTAACATAACAACTTTGGAGCTCCGGAGGGTTGTCTGGCCCAAGCTACCCCAGCTTAGGCAGGCGTTTGGCCTGCTGAGCAGCCTCGAACGCCTCGTGGTCTCCGGCCTCAACACACGGGGTGCCCTGCTGTCTATTATGGATGGCGAGCTGCTGGAGGAGATAGAAGCCCGCATGGGTGAAGCAGAATCAGGTGTAACCCTCCCTAGTTTGCAAAGCCTCATTCTGGCTGTCGACCACCCCGCTTGCTTATCCAGCACGTCCTGGCAAAGTGAATGCCTTGGTCGTTTCCTGCGGCTCTTCTCTTTCCCTTCTCTCGCTTCGCTGCATTTCCAAGGCATTACGTTACCACAATGGCGGTTGGTCGTGCAGACCTTCGGCGGAGCTCGTGCGGAGGAATACCCGAAGCTGATGATGCTGGCGTTGTCCGACATGACAGACATAGTGCCCACCGACCCTCGAGATAGTGCATGTGTCGACCTCAGCGGTGCATTCCCCCACCTCCAGCATCTGAAATTGGCACGCGTGGGCTCGAATGGATTCGTATGGCACCTCCTTCCGAAGGACTCTTCACATAAGGGCCATTGGCCAGACCTCAGGACGCTCTCCATCAGCGGCGATGTTAATGCGAGCAGACCCCTGCTGCATCGCGTCATAAATGCTCGGGAGTCATCGGACCGCCCGCTGGAAAAGTTATTCCTTGATGCGCACTTCTTCAGTAATGGAGACTCAGTGGAGTGGATGAGAGACCGGGTGGAAGTTTCGCGTATCCACGCTGAGGAATATACGGCCGTGGAAGCTTTCTAGTAAACTTGATTTGATTTTGGTTGTAGACGACGATTTGCTCTCATCTAATTCGATTTCTCCTTTTTTATACCCTAGATTTATCCTTACGCGTAGATCTCTGACTTGCTCTTCGTACATATCGTTCTCCTAAGGTTCTCCGACTCAATATTTTTACTTAGGAATAGGTCCACCAACAGCGTTTTCGGCAATATATTCTCACAATAAGTCTAAAGCTCAAGCTTCAAGCTCGAACACCAAAGCTTACTCTGAACGTTGAACGTTGAACCCTCGCGGTTGTTGCGATACCGACCTCTTGGCTACTTCTAGTCCACATTTCTTAATACTCAAAATCCCTCCTAAGCCGTCGACGCACAGGTTTCTGGCACTATGGAGCTTGATGCAATCCAAGGACCAAATCTGAATCTGCATAGTGACGTGCGCCCAATGTTGGATGTTTGACTGATTTACAGAGCCCTGACCCCTGATATCTCGGTCCCGGGCGACACGGTGTTGCGGTTCGGCTATCCATATTTATACCGCCCCAGCAATTGACTCTCCCAATTTTCGTCTGCCAATTGCTTTTCTGTCTCTTTCAGCAGTTTCTTCCGTCGCTCGGCGCAAGCTTCGTTCACAAGCAAATGTCGACGTCAGATTCAAACCTCCGCCTTGATCCCGGCGCTCCTGTGAGGAAGAAGCGGATGTCGTTCTGTAGGTGCCTCCTCTGGACGGTCTTCCTCACGCTGGCGTTTGGCGTCGGCTGGATGTTTTGGAAATTTGCTCTCGCGTTCGTGGATACGGGCCGAGCACCACACTGGCAGTACTATTATAAAGGAGACGAGAAAATTGCGAACATGGGCGATGTTGTGAGGCCCTTAATTAACCAAAACCAAACCTTCGACATCATGGCCACAGTCTGGTTACGCTCGGACGATGGCACTAGTGAAGCAAACTCGAAGGACTCGTCACTCCTAGAGGAGCTGATCTTTTCGGACATTATCTTCCGAGGTCTTCGACACAGAGACAGAAACATCCACACATCCGTTCAATATCAAATTCCTACCAAAATCTTGTAGGTGTCAATCTATGCTCTTGCCGCCACGCAATACAAATCCCGTGGTCCCTTCTGACCGTTTCTCCCCTCGGCTTGTCCAGTGAACAAATCAATCTAAGCAATTACGACCTCCGAGCCTCTTTCATCCTGCTGCCAACGACGCCATCGCTGCTAGATCATGCGTTAAATTATTCGACGTGGATTCCAACAAATTTCACAGTTCCGCCAGTACGAAAATACGAGTGCGTATGTCTACTGTTCGAGTTGCTTCCGAGCTGGACTTACATCTCCCTCAGACCACCTGCATCTCGTTCTCTGAAGGATGAGATCATCGACTCGTTTGCCTTGACTATTCCCCTTCTCGATTTCCATCTCGTCAACTCTGCGTGCCCTGGTCCCTCACATATTCGCGAGGATGCCAGTAGCGGAGGTACAATTGCTGCATCGAGTCATTCCGATGACGGTGAAGAGGATGATGACGATGCTGAACCAGTGCCTCAGACAAAAACTCAAGAAACGCAAAAGAACGATCCAGCTGGCGTGTTCAGGACTACCAAGCACCGACCTGTTCTCGAGAGTCATCCCTATGTCATAACCAAGTACCTTGCCTACAAAACTCCCTCTTACTGGCAAACTGATGCGCTGTTGCTTTGTAGAACAAGTCTCCGCCTAATAGATATGACAAAACTATATGACCGAAAAGCGTACAATGGTTTTCACCAAATGCTCAGGCTGACTGCGGTTAGTTCGAATGGGCTTTCTGGGTTATGACAACTATCCCTAAGGTTTTTTTTAGTGTGCCATTAACCCGAATGCCACATCATCGTCTAACTTGAGCTGGGAGTCATGCACTCGGATGTTCTCAACTCATGGAAACATGGAGACTCGTATCAAACTGAAGGTTCCGAAGGGGCCTAGTGGCAGCGTGATACAATGGGTGTACGCGCCGTACATGTCAATCTCCCCTGCTTGGGGTCCGAAGGTAAGATATCCTAGGGTTTTTCAAGAAAAACATGCCTTGATTAATCTTTCATCTGTGCCATGTCTACCAGGATCTCGTTCCAGCCCCGGTAAACCGCGAAAACTGTAGCGGAAAAGCGATCTTGGACGGTGCGATTGGGAAATCCAACAACATTACCCGTGAGCCTTGGCCCTCTTGTCTACTTACAATATATTCAGATGCATAATTTCTCTGTGGCCTATGTTCCCTCCGATTCTGCTAGATCGGGACTCCTTGGATATAACTTGGAGGATCTCCTTCTCCGGTGAGTCTTCTGGAAGGGCAGCTATAGCCGATGTTCTGGCCCAAGCATTTGCGGGCACAAATATCAATATGACGGCTCCAGAGCTTGAGTTGAACAACACCCAATTTTGGATCGAACATGTCCGTGAGTGTTCAGCCAAAACTATCCCCTGGGCCAACCTGACTTCGGGCGACATTTTCAGAGGGACTGGCGGGCCATAAATCCAAACAAGACACTCATCCGAGGCGTTTCTTCGTTATGGATGTTATTCTTATGTACGTCCGTTGACGAGTCGTTGAACATATTATTTTACTTTATTCATGAATTTTCAAGGGCGGCCATCGGCTTGATCACCTCCATACTCGAAGCCCGCTACTGGTATTCCCTCACCTCGACTGTTGGAATATCTTGGCCGGGCACCACCCTCCAAATGGTTTCATACATTTTGACCCCGTTCTACTACGTATACGCAGTCTGGGAGCCTGATATGGGTCCATTCACTCTCCTCTGGACCTTTTCTACCCAACTAATGACCCCTTTCTTCATGATGAAATCACTCTTACGCCTCGAGTTCGGATGGTGGAGGGGTGGATATCTCCCTACCCTAACGTTCATGGCTCCGACCCATGGCGAAAAGATGAATCAACGCCTGAACAGCCGAGAGCACTGGAACTTTGCGCTTGTGGTACGTCGGAGCCCATGTATCTAGTCCTTTCTTCACTGACCTTTTGCATGTATGCAGGCTTTCTTGGCTGCTTGCGGCGTATACCATTTCTTCCAACCGGACAGGCGTGCAATTCTACGTGCCAGCAGCAATCGACCTATGACTGAACTACCCCATAGCTACGCTGGCGTGATTCTCCCCTCAACCATAAACGCCGCATGGCTTATTGGGATTGGGATGCAGGTGTGGTTCAACCGCCGCATGCGGGTCTTCGCAGGGCGATACAAAGCGGTGGCGGTACTAAACTTCATCGCTTCCCAGCTGGGACTCCTCCTTGCCAGTCCTCGGGTGGGCGCTGGAGATTTTGGGCATAATGGATTTACAGTACATGATTCCCTGCACTGGGTCGTCTCCGGGGTTTCGTTATATCAGGCCATCAAATACCCGACAGTTCAAAAAGAGGATTAATCTGTATTGTACAAATTTCAACGGTAATTCGACAGGGACGGAAGAGTCTGTCCGTCCTTGAATCGCTTGAGCTACATTTTCGAGGGTGTAGTCCGTAGGATTCGATTTAACAATAAGACCACTGAAACAATTTAGTTATCACCGATACTGCACGTCTCTGACGAGTCACTGTTTCCGCCTGTCAGACCTGTGTTCGTGTATTTCTGCACTGGAACGTTCAATTATATCAACTTCATCTCCGCCGATGAGCGTGATGCCAACTCCTGAGTCCTTCAACTCTAGGAGGCGATTGAGGGCCTCTTCGCCTATGAAATGCGCCCCTGCGTCGTCCTCGACAACCTCGATTTCAGCGATTTCAGAGGTCTTCGGCGGTAGTTTACGTTCTCGGCTTAGAGGGTAGTAGGGAAGACATTAAGCACAGGATTCCAGTCGAAGTCGGATTTGTCTGATAGAGAAAGGTGTTGGAGATCAGGAAGGTAGGCCGGTTTGCTGCCCCCTGACGCCGAAGGAGTGGTACTACCTAACAAGGCGAAGAGATGGTTTTCTATAAGGGTATCGAGGATGGATAGTAACTCAAGGGACGGTACCGCTTCTAAAAGCACGGCAGTGTCTGCTGGGTCATCTAAGTAAATTGTATTGACGGTCAACATGGTCAGACGACCGGAACGAGCGAGAAGAGCATGCAAGTCATTAAGTCTGCGACCGAATGTTAATGTTTTTAAGCATGGCAATTCCAAAATGCTGAACAAGGTGTCCATAGCTCGAGTCGGAGTCAAGACTTTGAGCACTTGTAGACGGTATTCAACAATGCGCCCACCAGTGGAATGAGTGTTGAAGCTTAAGCATGATTAATAAAAATCACGCAACAATTTCTGTGTAGACCAAGGACAAAAGTGATTCAACCCTCAGGCCTCAGGCCTCAGTATCAATTTGGGGTATCTTTATCTGAAAGCGAGCTGGAAGGACTACTGGCCATCATATTAACTGATTCCCTTTCCGTGAAGAGAGCGTGAGCTCGTCTCGGATTTTGGACTTGTCCTGCTCAGCTTTCACGCTGACTGTGACTTGGCAACATCTGGAAATTTCTTCCTTCAAGTTCAACGCTTGGAATGGGATCAGTACCGCCGTGGGCCAGATATCGGCGCCAAGAAAAATTCCCGCAGCAAGGTGGAAGTACTTAGCTTGGAAAGCGGTCCGCTGGGTACACCTCCCATATTTCCCGAGACAGGCTGCATGACGGAGTGTGGCGCAGACCGATTTACTTATTCGGCAATGTGGTTTGTCAGCATGCACAAGAAACGCTCGCGTGTCCTCTCGAGGCTGATGAATGGATTCTTGGCATGGGTGAGCGCTTTGCCATCGCAAAAAGGAGGCGCAGGTCTTTCTACCTGGTCTCGGATTTCGGAGGGGTGCGCCACACTGTAACCATACAATTAGGTATTCCAGCTGACTCTAACATCGGCTGCTACCCGTCCGCTTATATCTCGTGGTACTGACAGCTTCTCAGTAGATCAATCCCTAGATTAAAGACGCGTTTCGTGAGATTTCGAAACACTTCCACCTTCGAATTCGACTTCGACTTCATTCATAAATTCCCTTCAGAATGTTCTCTAGTTTCTCTCGCGGGTGGAGCCTTATCGGCTTCTTTCACGCTCACGAGGAGCCTTCCGCAAATTCAGTTGATTGCCTTCCCCATGGGCCAATGGCCATGCCGGCGCCCTTGATATTCTGAACCGCTGAACCCTCTTTGAATATACGCCCGCAGCCCACCCTGGTTGCTACGTGCATACTGATTCAAAATCACCCTGACCTTGCCCCGAAGTTCAAAGGTTTAATTTGCTTGTTCTTCACTTGAAATCTCGAAGAGACATTCGGTGGGTGCAAGCCTGCTTACAGGAGCACGTTTCGAAGCCATTGTGGCGCGAGCCCTCCTGGTCAATATATCTGAATCTGACCGATTGAATGGTCGCGAGGGTGGAGGCATTATATTATAACCAGCAGTATACTATACATTTCTGTAACCCGCGCACATCCTCTTTAGATGCTGCCGGTCCGGAACGGGCCCTCCTCCGACGTCTACTGCGCCTTACCGCCGCATCATCATGATGCGGGCATGATCCCTCCTCTCGGTGAGACTCGAGTTGGGCGTGGCCCACACGGTCGATGTCGCCACCATCTCTGAGTCCTATCGCGTAGTAAAGATGATTATTGATACAGAAAACATGACCAGACCCGTTTACATTGACTGATGTGGATGCTAAGAACTGCTGAGCGGGATTAATGTGCAGAGGTAGGTGTATTAGTAGGTACAGAAGAAATAGCGACAAAAGAAGATTCAGATGGGCAAAGGACAAATGCGAGGGGCGGACTAGGGTCGAAGAGTGAAAATGCCGAAAGAAAAGTTCGTCGAAGATGATAAGGAAGTAATAAGGAAAACGTGAACGAGGAAGTAGAAATAAATTGAAATAAATGAAATGAAGGGGTAGATCGTGGTCGATCTTGGGTTGTTGCATGTGTTGCCTGGCATCCGGACGCCGACCTCGCAAGGGCGTTTAATAATAGGAAAAGCCACTCCTCGCGACGCAGCGCGTCCGTTGCCCGTCGTCGCCCGGGGTTGATTGGTGCCTTCTGAGCCTGGGACGCATTTTAATTATATCAGATTATATCTCCTTCGCGTAGGTTTTGCCGGAGGATGGACTCCCGCACGCCGATTAAAAGGACCGACATTGACTTGATGTCCTGCACGGAAAAGAAGAAAAAGTAAATGAGCACGAGAGCACCGAAGCGAGATCGAAAAAGAGTCCGTACGATGGCCGACGTTTCGTGGCAGATGAATGGTCTTGGCTCCGCCGACAATTTTTTCTGCGAACAGGAAGGAAAAGAAAGGAAAGATAAGTTTTCTCGTTGTCCAGGAAAGGCGGGGAAAGAGCTTGCGTACGTGGATTATCCGAAACTTGTCTCTGAAGTCTGCAACCCAAGAAGCAGGCAACATTCAGTTTCCGTTGTCGTTCGACCTTCGAGAAACGGTGGAAGGCACTACTCACACTTGGTTGCGGTAGGTACATCGTTTGGAAGATCGGCGTATGTCTTCACATATTTTCTGATCTGGACACCCGCAGCCAGGGTTGCTTCCAGCACATCCTTCTACTCATCACCGGCGTTTAGAAGAAAGCAAGCTTCAGAGGGTCGCCAACCGTACCTTGTTGAAGAACAGAATAAGGTTCGCGTTTGACAGAAGTCTATTGCCACAAATGTCTCTCCAAAGATTCAAGCTATCCTCCTGAAACAAGGGGAAGAGTCACCGGTCAGGAGGTGAGGGAAGCGATGCAAGGCAAAAAGCGTACGAGTCTGTTAGTCTTGGGATCTTCCTCGAGATTCTGGTTGAAGGTTAGTGGAGCGAGGAATAGGATGGCTTGCACTGCGAAATAATTTGAGATCGAGGATGTGCCGCAAACCGATGGCGAGACGCTTACCATCATCGAAGAACGGTGCCCAAGAAGCGCGCTGGAAACAGATGTGAGCACTGAGGGATGAACAAAACAGTGAAATGTATGCACTTGGTTTCTTGTTCCTCCTACGTCCGTGATGTAGAATTCCGAACTGCTCTCAGAGCCTGCTCATGAACGAAGACAGTATGAAAACCGAGAACGATGCCGCAATAGCCCAACTCGAGCGCACCTTGCTCCACCTTGAATTGGTGCTCTTCGACGCCAATCGTCTTCATCCGAGCCCGAATAATATCCGCTGCACAACCATGAGAAACAGATAGCGAGGGGCGGAAATAGAGCAAGAACGTACAATCCGTGGGCACGTAGTCCATTGTAGCTATCCGTTCGAGGTCGTCCATAAAACTGGGGTTCGCAGAGGTCAGCGTAAAGCCTCCTAACTGTTACGACATTCGGAGGGAACACTCACAACCCCGGAACTAGCTCGAGCCTCGGCCGTCTCCGCCGCAAGATATCCTGCACCTCCTTGCTCTTCCACATGTTGATGATGTCGTCGCGCTGGGCGCTGAGCACGGACGTCGGGTCGTTCTCCTGGGTAATAATGCCCTGGGGCGGTCGGCGTCCAAGCGAGTTGGCAGAGCCCGCGGAGTTGCGTGGCGCGGCGCTTTTCTGGCGTAGAAACGTCTTCCAGCCGGTGCCAGCACGGACGGACATGTCGCGCGAGTCGGTGCAATTGGGGGCGAGGATCTTGATGAGGCTGCCTTCGATGAGTAGGAGTGGAGACAGGCTCAGCCGTAGCCTTCTGAGAGTCCGTAGGGCGGGACTGTTCGATGCATCTGAGGGTGTGCTTGGATAACCTCTGTCTTCAGGGTCGAATTCCTCCTTCAACGCGTCGAGGATGGTTTTGATTGTACTGGAAGAAATAGTCAATGCCGAAAGTAACGTTTCTTTGCTAGACGGTGCACGCACGCAATGACATTCAACTGAATGATGACTTTCCAGGCTGGACGCTCACTGTCGAATAGCTTCGGCGCGAACGCGATCTGAAAGTCTGCATTCGTCAGCAAGGTACATCAGACGCGTCGCTGAAACATACTCTTCAAAACAGAGCTCTGCGGTTGAACAGGAATATTAGCCACAGACTAAATTTGACATGGTGTTGGACGCACCTTTCCTGACTCCGACTGGCCTGCACGAGGTAAATTTCAAACGAAAGAAAAGTGCTCGCACGACAACGCACCTAGTAGGAGGATTTTAATTGCTTTCCGTCGCCTCTCCAGAGCCTTCTTGCCTTCCAGCAGAAATTGATCGATCTCTTTCGAGGTCTTGACGGCCTCTGCCATCATGCGGACGCGAATCTCCTTCTCCTCGTCGGTTTCGTGCAAGGTAGCGCCTGTCCACTTTGTCTGGTATGGGTTGACGGGAGGCTCTGGGGGGTATAAGGGGCCTGTTCTTGTTCGTTCCTTGGACTTCATTGCTGGCGACGAGTAGCGGCCTTTGTGGGGGGCGCGTGGGCGACGGGGATGAGGGGAGGTCTGGGGTGTGCATTGGGTATATGTAGTGGATCCAAATGGGCAAAGCCCCGCTCGGTCGTGATGCAGATTCGAACAGCCCCAACAAGGGAAAATCGCCGGAACACCGGCCCCGCGTGGTCGGCTTCTTTGGGCCTGGAGACTGCCCAGATTTGGTACTTTCGGAGTTAAAATTGGACTTCGGCAACGGACGAATATTCAGGGCGCATCACCATCGCATGATGAGATCGCCATCCTCAATCAGGCAACTTCATCGACCACTCGAATCGAATCGGATATAAATGCCATTGATCTGAATCGTTGGAGACTCAAGAAAAATCAACCAACAAGAGGGACACGATAAGCTTTCTTGAATCGCAGCTGTCTCGGTTCACAGAACCAGACACCAACCAAAGAAGTAAGCACGTTTAGCCGTTCGATTTCTGACCCAGAAAGATGTGTACTCGACACACTCGAGGGTCTTGTAGGTCCTTGATTACCTGCCAGAAATAGCTCACTCGAAGATTCCCCTGAAATGCTTGAACTGAAACAACTGATGTCATTCATTAGCACGGCGGCTTAGGAGGCAATTAATCGTGCAACGGCTTAAAGTTTTCATGCCCGAGCTCCGCGCAAAAGGGGCATCGGGAGCATCATGCCAATCTGCACGGCAGTGAACAATTCAGAAAGCCTACGTGAGAGGGCGCTCGAAAAAAGCTCGATCTCTGAAAGCTTACAACATAGTTCGGCATGTCGACCTAACAAGAACGTGGCAACGACAAAGTTATGAGCAAGCCCAAGCTGATCGGCGTTGACGGAATCAAATATGCTACTTACCACCTCGTGCATCCGCAGGTCTCCTGCAACGCTACATAGCATGTACCCCGCCACGCGATCCAGCTGGTATTCGGCTTCGAGGAAATTTATCATATTCCGCACTGCGGCTCGGGTCGCCTCGCGAATATCGGAGTCGACTCCAGTTGTACAATAGAATTGCCCCTCTCCTCCTCCGTTTCCGTCGCGCACGTTTGCACCAACACTAGCAGAAGTGTGGAAGTGCGGCGTTTTGGTGTATGGACGGTCTTTCCGAACAGTCAAGCGGACGGTGACTTGCATGGGGGTCTCGATTGCGGTGCCTATCCGTCAAAAGTCAGAGGATTGCTCCATTAATCCCCGTCGCCGTTGGGCAGAGGCACTCAGTAACTCGCCACAGACCTCTAAATCAAGGAGGCATCAGCTATCAGGATCGCCAGACTCCATAGGTTCCTCTCTGTTGCCAGCCAGACGACTCACCTCCGTCGCCCTGAGCAGCGTGCCCGTCCTAAAATAACTCACGGAATAAGTAACCAGCAGGAGGAATGCAACTACGATGGCACATAGACTAGGTTTCAGACATCACGTACCCCAATGGAGAACAGCGCTCCCTCAACCTCCACGGGCAAGTAGAGCGTCGCACCCGCACAAACATGGCGCGTATCGATATTACCGCCCGTCGCATATGGCGGTATCGTGGAGAACGCACCCTTCTTGCCTGGAGCAACGCCCATCTCCCCCGCAAACGGCCTCAGTGGGACCTTGATCCCCCTTTCCTCATCGAACCACGCGTATCCCACCTCCTTGTTCAGATCTTCAAAGCCGGCTCCGGAAACTCGTCGCTCAGCAGTCCAAAGCCCGGGATGAGAGCTGTCCAGCCCCAATTGGCGGTGTCGACAGAGAGGACGTCGATCTGGAGCGTGTCTCCTGGCGCGGCACCCTGCACGTAGACTGGCCCGTTGACTTGGTCCAGCTGGGAGAAGATGAGAGAGGAGAGCGTATCAGGGGTGGAGGATTGGGTGATCTGCCCGTTCGAGGCGTCCAGGCAGGAGAACGTGACGGTGTCGCCGGAGGGGATGGTTATCACCGGTGGAATGCTATGACAGGAGGTTAGGTCATGGAGGTGGTGGGCGAGAGTAACAGAGACAAGGCAGATGGAGCAAGAAAACAATACGGGCTTACCTATTGTCCCATGCGAGGTGGCTCTGCGAGCGCTTGACGGAATGGATGGAGGACATGAATCGCTGCTTTGGAAGCGAATGAAGAGCAAGAAGATTAGATTAGCAGCGTCAGGATATCGAGCACTCTACTCGTTCATACGATAGGGTGGGTAAATGCGCACTAAACAGACGATATCGTACCAGCAAGCAATGCAGCCTCGCTATCTCCCATGTTCATGGCCTAAGGTACCAAACCCGAATGGCCTTCTCCGAACTTCACGACCTCAACTCCAACTCCACAAATACGACGCATTAAGCAAACGACGACCAATCAGGACCCTGCTTCCCCCTTGCACCGAACATCCTGATATCAGACAGGTGGCGCATGGTCGGTCGGCCATGGGGGCAGTTCCACGGTTGGTCCATCGTTCCCATATGGTGTACCACCTGACAACACGGAGAAAACAAGAAAGCACGTATGAGCCCACACGTCGATCACGTTGACAGGACGGAGAACTCACGGTAGTCATTTGGGCTTGGGTAAGGGGCATTCCGACCATGACGCTCTTGCGACAAGCTCTGGAGGCGAACATGGCCCGGGCCTTCGAGCAGCGGACCATCTGCCCGCTAGGTCGGTCGCGCATCAGGTGGATCAGTTCCTCAAGGTCTGAAATTGGGTTTTGAACGGCGATATCAGCTACTCTGAGTTGGATTGCACACTTGTGGATCCACATACCTTTCATGTTAAACACAGTGCTCTTGCTGACGGGCTGTGCAGTGAGTTTCAGCCGACTTCCTTGCCCGACAGCGACACAATCATCATCATCGACGTCAATCTCGAACCCATTCTTCCGCAGGACTTCGAGGTTTTCAAGTGCGAGCATCTCATCGGCTGCGGTCACCTCGAGCGGCTGCGGCCTGTACAAAAATATTAGAGAAAGTGGAGAAATGCGAATATGAAGACGGAACTTACTTGAAGAGCTTCTGTGATTGGATCCTCGTCGTTGCCTGCAGCGTCTCGAAATTATACTTCTCGTCGGCCGCATGTTGGTCGACAATAAATAGATCGTCCATAGCCGTCGCCTCCTCCTCGTCCGTCTCTTCAGCCCCAGCGACAAGCTTCCTCCGTCGAATGATAATAAAACCAAGATTGAACTGCCCAACGATATCCATGGTAGCAAAATCATCCTTCTCAATCACCCTCGCAAGCGCACTGACCGCCTTCTCGTCATTCTCCACATTCCCAATACCTGCATCGAGCGGAACAGAATCTGTCTTGAGGTCTTGGCCACTCTGAGATCTCGAGGCAACTCCCTGACGTTTCCTTCCATCGGCACACGCGAGCCTGATCTTGTCCACATCGACCTTCAACGAGATATCGCCTCCACCCGACCGGTCGCTCCTGATAACCTCTGGTCTCACCACCCTGCTCTTGTCGGCCCGCGAAAGCGTCGAGGGGTTGGCTGAGGACAAACCGGCAAGGGCTTGGCTGAGCACCGAGGAAGGGTCCTCCGACTCGTCGTCCTTGCCTGCTGTCAGATCGACAGGGTCCTCTCCTTCCTCGATGCCATCATCTCGTCCGTGATCTTGGGTCCTCCGCACCGGAGATGACGGGCGGTCTGAGGTGTTGGAGACGGTACGGGATAGTTTCGTGGGTGTGAGGCCCGCAATATCGGCATCGTCTTCTAGCTGATCCACCTCTTCGTCTTCCTCGGGTTCTCCGATCTTTGTTGGAGAAGTTGATGATTCCTTGTCTTTGCCAGCGTGCTCATCCTCTTCATCAAAGGTTTGTAAATCCTCATCATCCTCTTCTTCGGACGTAGGCTTAGCAGGAAGTTGACTTCCTGGTCGGGCGAAGCTCAGGAGTTGTTGACGTAGATTACTTGACAAGCTCCCAACAACCTTGGGCCTGTAGGTAGTCGCTGTGATCGTCCGAGTCGGACTTCTCGTTCCCTTCGTTCCCAACAATTGAGCCGTAGGGCTCTTCTCCTGCCGTGTCGGCACTGCAGGGCGATGAACATGAGCATCCTCTTGCTCATCCTCGTAATCCTGCTCGTTCCGGCGGTTGTCAACAATCGGCAACCCAAGCTCCGACTTGCGCTTCTTTTTCGGAGGTTCTGCGTCTTCCTCGTCTTCAGGACCTGGTGGTTGTTGTTCCGGTTCTGGAGCTGGCGTTGTCGTCTGCGAACGAGAAGCAACACTGAGTTGCCTACCCCAGCTTGTCTGAGATGGATCGAGGACCACGGGCTCGTCGTCTTCGGGAGGCTCGTCTAAATCCATAGAGGTGTCGGATTTAGAGGGATGGGTGATGGAAGGGGTGGGCGATGATGTGACGGAACTGCGAATAACATTGAATGATGGTTCCGGGGGTGAAGGAGGAGGGGACGAAGTATAGGATGGGCGTCGCTGGATAGGTATTGCAGCAAGCGTAGGTTGCATTGGAGCCTCCTCCGACCGTTGCCTACTCGTTCGAGTGATAGACGATCGCTGGGTTAAGGAAAGCGTGGTTTGTGCGTGGGCTTTCTGGGTTCCTCCTCCGAGATCGTAGGTTGATCTCGACGGTGCAAAGTGGGTCTCGAGGGCGGCCTGACTTACGATGAGGATCGTTCGTGGGCCAAGCTTCTGGAAAGGCATACCTTGAGCGCCAAAATCAAGTTGCTTTCATTGTGGAGCAGGATGGTGCGTTTGTCAGGGCTGACGTTGACATCGTAGCATTCTGGGGCAGGGCATATGAAGTCAGAATTCGAACAAGAAAAAAAAGAGGGTTCACCTGTCGGCAAAGTAAAGTCGGCAAGGATAAACGGCGCTTGCGTGGCGTTAAAGGAGCGATAAACCTCATTGAAAGCCTTTTGAATCTGGGGATAAACAATAAGAACACATACTCTATACGACGAAAAAGCGAGCAAAGAAAACGAACTTTATTCAAATTGCATGGTCGTCCATTGACGTAGAAAAACTGCCTGTCCGTACCGGCGCGGCCGCAGGAAACAGAAAACTTCGATATGAGGCCCATGACGCGCACTGAAATCGGCTCGGAGTCTTGACTTTTGAGTTGTTTTGTGAGAAATGAAAGACCACGCAAATGACGAACTGACCTCTGAAGCCGCTTCAGAGTTGCCTTGTCTCGTTCAACTTCAAAACTTAAATCCATGTCAATGATGTTGTCCAACGATTTGGGACCCCATAATGCCGTTACGGATGCGCGAGAGGATGGAGTGCCTTGCGTTTTGAGAGAGATTGTCTTCGGCCTGTTGTGTGTACAAGGGCTTAGATATTTTGATGAACATACGAGGCGCAACACGCACCCTTTATCAGGTTGATTGCTCACACTCAAACGCACACCCGATCCCGCACAACAGGGCCCCAAGGCATAGGCACTAAGCAGCGTCAGAGCCTTCCCAAACTCGCGTTTAACATTCCTCTCGAATTCTTTCCGTCGGACAGGAAGCGATGAGAAGAGGTTCGTCAACGTTACTGTGGTACCTGGCTAGCAGTTGATCAATGGAGGAAAAGATGTCGAATTAAACTATTCTACCTGCCTTGCTACCGCGCTCCTCCTCTTTACCCTGCCACTAGAGTCCATGATAAGGGATACGCCCATAGGAGACATTGAGGCCGTCGCCGTGCAAACTGTAACTTCTTCGCTCAACGCGCAAAGTGAGGAAAGAGCCTCGCCACGGAACCCGAATGAAACCACGCTAGCGAGGTCTGTAAAAGTCTCCAGTTTTGAGGTATGGTGTTTAAGAGCTGGAGAGTGTGAGACATCTGTACGGGTAGTCCGGGCGTGTTCTGACCTATACTATCATAGTCCTCTTCCGATATACCACTTCCGTCGTCCACCACCTCGATTGATTTGAGACCATATTGCCTGAAGCGCACCTCTGCATTGGGAAAGATAAGCCCGGCCTCTCAGATTCATGCTTCAACTCACCAACATTCCTCGCCCCAGCATCGATGCTATTCTCAAGGAGTTCCTTGACGGCGGTTTGTAGGTCAATAACAACTTGTCCCGAAGTAATGCGATGAACAGAAGCGCGATCAATTGCCTTGATACCTTGAGATTTGGACATTCATAGAAGTAAACCAAACTCTCGTCGCCTATATTTCTAGGAATCTCCAGGGAATAGTCCGTGCTTAGCTGGTGGTTCGGTGTTGAGTGTGGGTGCAGTTGTCACACTTCGAGCGCGTCCGTCACGCCGTATAGCGTGATCTCTCATAACCAAACGACAACCACGATCCAACCACGATCAGCAAGTTGCTGCATGTGCAAGGCCAGCAACGATCTGCAACTAGGGATCCTAGGATGATTCCGTCGTCGCCACTGTTGTCCGTTAATTTGGGACGATTCACCTAAGGCTTTGCTAACAGATAAATAGGAATTTGTTCCAGTACCAGTGGCTTAGGACTCTGTCACTACCATTGGTTCTCTCATTACCGACTCAAAATGGATCCTGCCAACATTTGAATGTATTATGGACCAGGACTGCAGGACGTCATGTTCTGTTAACTGAATCATATTTTCTCTGACCCACCTCCAACTGCCAGATCAAAATATCAAGTTGATCATGCAATGCTAGCGACTACGGCAGAACCTGCACAGGTCAGTCCTACGATCCTCGCCTCAGTTTGAGCTGTTTTTTTTTCTGGTCCAAGCGGTGCTTAAGAACATAGCTCAATTTTGTCCACCCACTGGCAGGCGGGAAATTTGCGCTCAGTGCACCACAGCACGCGACTGTAGCCCATGACTTCGAAGCTCTTGCATGGGGGGCTCCATTCCCCTATCCGACTACGTCAACTATTCCGGTACTTCTGATTGAGCTAATCATGGACGAGGTCCCTATCTTACTCGCAGTAACGATGTGATTCAGCTTTATAAACCAGAGTTGGCTGGCAAGCTTTCTTCCCTCCAGGTCTCCTGCCAGCGCTAACCTCCCTACGCGTCCTGTAGGCCAGCATTCAAACATGCAGATCCCCTCACGGGCACATCCCTCTCGACTACTGCTCAGTTCAAAGCCGTCATCTGATGCCGCAGGGCGTGGAAGCATATCCCAATCCCCTCCTTTGCCTTCCACAAGTAGCATTTCTTCTCCTCGTTCGCCTATCATTCAGACCTCAGAGTCACCCCCGGCAGATACAACATTAACGACCTCCAACGATACTCAGACCAGAGATGTGAGAACAGACCGTTCTTCTTCTCCGCCGCAGACGCCCAATGCCACTCTCTCGGCAAAAACTACACCCCCTAGCACGGAGGCCAACTTTCCAGAGTCGACGTTGCCTTCTCCTTCTCTGACCGCGCCCCATCCCGGCACTTTCACGATCACTGCACCACCCTCCACCACAACAATTGACGATCGTTCCCAGACGGATGTCTCATCAATTGTCCCTGCCCCACTTTCCCCCATCCCAATGCTGTCACTAGCATCTTCTACTAATATCTCTCTTCCTGTATCGTCAGATACATCAACACCTATCCACTTGAATAGCTCTCAGACCTTGACTGTCAGCTCCTCGAAGCCCACCAGCATCCTTCCCGACCTTTCTATTACCGCACCACCTTTGTCGTATACGGAAAGCAGTCGTGGTACGAACAGTCCGTCCAGTGCCTTCAACACCACGAGTCAGGTCTTGGAGTCGATACTGTCTCTTAATTCGACCACCGAAGGACCTGTCACCCCTTCGATGTCTCCGACAAGTTCAAAACCTGGCCGTTTACATATTTCCACCCGCTCTCATGAGAGTTTGTCCGTAACCGCGAGCTCTACGCCTCTCAGTTCAGCGAGCACCGAGAACACAAGTTTTCCTTCCACCCTATCCACCCTATCTATAGCTCTTACTACCTCAGGGCACCGACACCCTTTTCCCTTCTCCATTCCCATTTCCTTGCCAATTCCGACGGGCATTCACTTCCCGTTCCCGCCATTCCCAACTTGGAGTAGCAAGTCAACCCAAATATCGTCGACGTCGCTACCGACCTCCTCCGCAACCGTGCCTTCTCAATTAACGAATACATCAGCGGAATCCCCTACAACCTCTTTGAATTCTGTTTCCTCCCAATCCGTTTCGATTGAAACTCGGAGTCGTCTACTCACCTCCCCCATCCCCTCAATTCCGTCTGTCGTTATCTCGAACTTGCCGAGTCTATCTTCGTTGCTCGCTTTTCCTTCGCGTTTTCCGATACCCGTTACGATCTTCTCTACTCTTTCGGGCTCGTCGACAACCAGCAGCAACCCGACCTCGCAGCCACAGAGTGACAAGGATGGATCGGACCCGACTTCAAGCGCTGTAGGACTTTCCACATCATCTTCGTCCGCACGTTCGACGCCACCGACTTCTGTTACCCCAATCACTATTGCTGCTTCGTCTTCTGAGCTGAGTAGAACAAATTCAGCTCCTTCTGACCTGCCGAACACGCCGACCCTAACGAGCACCACTAGCTTGGTGGTGACGGGTCCTCCAACAACAAGTTCACGAATATCTTCAACTACATCTAGATCAAGCAGAACTGCAGGAACCTCTTTGGCGTCAATCTCTACAACCACGGTCTCCGGCACAGCACAATCATCGCTCACTTCGCGCTCATCTCACTCTCCCGGTTCTTCGACAGATATCTCCACATTCTCGAGCATAGATGCTGTATTCTATCCCGACCCAAGCAACCGCAGCGTGCTCGTCTACGGTTCCCAGTAAGTATCCAGTTCCTCAAAGAAAAATGGTGAAACGGTCCGCTTACTCCACCTCTTGATTCGCAGAGTCGTCTACCCACACTTCGTCGGAATGTCTACGATGGGCATTGTGTTCTTTGTCTATTTACTCGCAGCAGCCTTTTCTGTAGTCCTAGTGCGTCGGCGTCATTACAGGCGGTAGCGTTCACGAACAAGATGATCTTGTTTTTCGTTCTGATTTAGGTTATTTCTACCTTATGACCATATACCATATACCCCATTTTGTTCCTTTTTCTCCTGAATGATGGTCTTGGTTCATTTCCAGTGTGTGTTGTGAGAAATTCTCGAAACATCCCTCGGGCTCCCTCGGATAAACAACTGAAGGTTTTTGGGTTCGTGGGAGCAAGGAAGAGCAGACCATCTGTGATAAGATTGTATAATAGGAGCTCAAACTCAAATGTGAAACGCGACTCCATGAATAATGGACGAGAAGCATTGAGAACCAAATGGTTCTTTTACCAGAGGGCAACGGTCATGTATGTACCGCGAAGAACATAGGGTCTCATAGGGTACAGTTATCAAGTTGCTTGCCCACGGCTGAGTGGAGTGAGATCTTAGAAGTTCTGCTGGGAAGTTAAGATACGGGAATTTCTATTCAGGAACCTCCTGGGTTCTTGAGCTCTTCCGATAGACAAGATCTGACGCATGAATCGGTAGTCCAATAGAAGTCGACGGGGCGTGTTACTGATATAACTGGTGATTTCACGGGCTTAGTGACAACCTGGTGATAAAATAAAAACGGTGCCGCATCAATGCCGTCAAATGTCGATTGAGAATCCATGACACAATCGCCCTTTCATGGTTACAAAATGACCCTTCCTGAGGCAGACACAGACGCAGATCGCCTGATCCTAACTAGGAAATTGGCCTACCAAAAACGTTCGTCCCCGAAAAAGACATTCATGAGTCGTGAGGACACTGCTCACTGACTTTTACCCAAAGAAAATGCGGTTTGAAAAGATATATAGTCAATCCCTCTACTACTGTTCTGACCTGATGTTCGTCGGGACCCTATGTTATTTCACCCGAGGTTATTTTGCAGTCAGGTGCTTACATGCGATCGAGGAGCAAGGATGGATTGAAAGAGTGACGGATTTATCAAGCGAGAGGGCACTGGGATGGCCAACGCATAGTGAACGCCCATTTCTTCAACAACATACTCTATGCTGTCTCAGGCGACTATAGGTGGGAGCATCAAGGGTACAGTGTTTGACTTTTCCTCAGGCACGTCATCATTTATGACGACGGTGATCAAGAACGGTAGCTTAAGTTCCAAATTAAGGAGGCTGCATAATTTGTCTTTCGCTGACTCTAACCCAACGAAATCGCTTCTTTGGCTTGCGGCGCGTAGGATTTAACGAGAGTAGGGGGCTGGAAGACTCGGCAATCTTGGAATATTAGGAGCAAATACATTATTATTTTCCTCCATGGACGCCATGACGGCGTGAGCATAAAACGAAAGCGAATAAATAGCACAAACGTTCATCGCGTCTCAATGAACTTATCCCACTTGCTCATACACGAGTACCCATCATAGTCTATGCACACCACCATCAATCAATCTACTAGGAAACAAAACCAAAACCAACGATGCAACTCACCGAAACTTCTCTGCTGATCACAGCTACACCGCCTCTCCTCCCACACCTTCTTGCTCTTCGGGCAGTGCGTGTACGGGTTATGCTCGTATCCAATATCATCGAAGAATTGGATCTGGTCGCGTGAGGCGAAGAGGGCGGCAGCGATCGAATGCACGGGTGCGTCACCCCAACGCTCGTAGTAGAACCCGCCCTGCTGGTCGAGATACTCGAAGAAGGCGGTGTAGGCTGGTCCGCGCCAGAAGGCCATGTCGGCGATCTCGAAGTTCGACCAGACTACGGAGCGATTTGTGATGATTAATTGGTGGCAAAGGAAGAGGAAGTGATGGGGGAACGCACAGTGACACAGGTTGTAGGTCTTGCCGTTGTCTGTTGACATGAATCCTAGGGCATTGTCTTTCGCAACATATTCGGGGTGCTCTTTGGCGAATTCTGAGGAATGAGCATAATGAGCATAATGAGCCGCTGGATTTAAACTACGAGAGGAAAATAACGCACTCATAGCGTGGCCCCAAAGTGTTGGAATCGTGGCCTCATACTCGTACATCGTGATTGTAAATGCTACATTTCGTCAGCCGAATGAAAACAGTGATGTTGTGGAGGTGCATACAGTAAACCTTCTTTTTGTCCTCCATGAACAGGAAGGGGTCATACGTCAGGTCACAGTGGAAATGAACGTCTGGCCTGTTGAGAGTTAAGGGTCAGCATACGGCCGGAGCAACTATATGGTATCAGGGAATCGAGGATGAGACGGAGCCATCTGGCCTATCCCGGCGAACAAGCCTCATTAGTTGATCAACGCACGGTATACACGTGCCCTTGAGCAGCGAACGCTCTGTTGCAGGGCGGAGAGACGATAGGAAGGAGGGAAGGGCGGAGACTAACTCACTCGATACGCCAGTACCAGCGGTACTTCTCCATCAAAGGATGTCTGAAGAAAAACTACACGGACTTTTCATGAGCTATATGCTGCCCAAGGAGAGCACTACAACGCACCCCAGAGTTAAATCGGCACATATTCCGATACGACACACTGCCTCCATAGATGATGTTCTTCTCGACCATCTTGTCCCTGCCCGCCTTTGCCTTCTCTTCGTCGATCCAGTCAGGCTGGAACCAATGGTCGTGCGGGATGACGCCAAACTCCATCTTGGCCGACGTCAGCACCGAAACGCGCCTGTCCACCAATTAACTCCCTCGCAAAACGCAAACAGACATCGAACCCACTTTTTGAACTCATCCGTGAACGGTTCCTCGTTTAGCAGCACATACGGGTACCGGTACTTCCGGTTGAACCTATCCTCGATCTCGCGCACGCTCCTGACCGTGCCTTGGATATCCGAGTTCCGTGCGAGGATGACGAAGGTCGCATTCGCCCGGCGGTCGAGCACTAGCGTGTCGTTCAGACTAGGTTCATGCGGTGGGGCTATGATATCAGGAAGGACGTAGGTGTCCCCTGTGTTGACGCCAGAGGAGGGCCGGAACTTGGAAGCGATGTTGGAGAAGGAGGTTGCTCGGCCATAGCCTTCATGCGTGAAACTGATGATGTAGTGGATGGATATCTGTTGATAGCTGGCAATTAAGGAGGCGATTTCAATACTGGGAAGGGACATACAAACAAAGTAAGCACGACGATGATGTATCGTGCTGAGGTGTTCATGTTGGCAGAATTTCGGAGATAATGTACACAACCGAGAGAGGTGTTGCAGCTGGATTCTTGCTGGAGGAGTGAGTTGGACGGAAAGAGGCGACGACGGCGTGCAGTTTCCGAAGGGCCTGGTCCGTGATGGTATTGCGGATTACCACGCGCACGTTGCGCAGTGCAGCCTGGAGACACGATGCGATAAACGGTTGGCCGAAGAAGCGGTCGATCTAGGGGTTCTTGTCGAGGAGATTAACGTGACTGGGATGAGGCTGGTGCCGTACAAAGATGTATAGAATGGTGACGAGAAATATGTCACTCCACAGTGAACAAAGCAAGGCGTCATAAATAAGACGTACCACCCTGTCCAATCCTCGATGTGAAATCGAGTACGATACACCAAGCACACTTGCTGCAAAGAAAAATTGCTTGCTTGTTCGTTCCGCAAGTTGGGTCGCCTGCAAATGCTGTAAGCGTAACGATATGCAAGTCAAGAAGATTGAACCTTCAGAGGCTCTAGGGATGAATACTAGAGCTCTATAGGCACAATGTCGTCGTCGCCGGTGCCGACGTTAAAGTTGAGAGAGAAAAGGATGTGATGAATGCAGTATGTAACTGGCGCCGAGACGGAACAGGCTGCGGACCCGTCGCGTGTGGACGCGGTTGCTGTGGAAACCCATGTTGATTGCCTTGATCTTCCTGTTCCTCGACAGACCTCGACCTAGAACTTAGAAGCATAACACCGGCAGGGGAAGTCAAAGTTACGGAATCTCAGACTCGGAAGCGGGTTGAACGCTGCACAAGCTCGGAGCTTTGGAAGACAGGAATGTCTATACGGTACTCAATGGTCCTCTCATCCCCCGTAGGACCCTACTCATCCAAAAATTCTTTCATCTTCCAGCTATCCAGCTAGTCTTGAATTAAGTATTTAAAGCTGCCTTTCCGAAAGTTTCGTCCTAGACCATGGCTCGGTGGTATGAGGACTGGCAGGCGAGGATCAAGCTCCTTGACGAGGAATGCAAGACACAGCCCGCGAACGAAATGAAATAATACGGCCTCCCAGAGATCCTCTCGCAGATTTTCACCCCACCCCTTCACGCCGAATGGCCCGAGCGCAAGTTCCCCCAATCTGTACGACGCGCGTCGCAGGTCTGTTAGCTATGGCGGTGGGTTGCACTGAGCAATGCGTCTCTGTGGTCAGTCATAACCGACGAAAATTCGATGTTTTCTACCTCCGACCCTACACTACCCTCCCAGTGCTCCTCAAGGATACTCCCTTGCCAACGCTCGAAACAATTTCCTTCGTTAGCAAGGGGCGAAAAGTCTGCGTCGTTCTCAAAAGCCTCCCATCCAACCTCTTCACCGAAGCGATCGCGCAGCTCCGGCGCCTTTCTTTCGAACGAGCGATAGTCGACAAAATCAATCTCAAAACCATCTTCTCTAACCTCCGCTCACTCGCCATCCGCGTCCAATGCGACGGAAAAGGGCATATAGTCACTTCAAGCAGATTAAAGAAGCTCTTAGGAGGATGCCCGGCGCCCGCTCTCGAAGAGCTGAAGCTCACCCTTCTACATACTTCCTTCCACCGGAATCAAACGTGGGAATATCAACATCACAACTGCCGACACTCTCCGCATTGAGCTCTCCTCCGGCTCGCCGGACACTGGGACGACACCGGACACTGGGACGACACTGTGCGCGAGGTCCTTTCCTGGTTAGTCCTCCCACCCACCTGTTCTACCGTCATCCACTGCCTGGACGCCCTTGCCCAGGATTCGCGGGACCACCTACGGCCATACCTCGCCCAAAGCGTCCGCAATGTGCTCAATCATGATGAGAACGAGACTACATGGGGGCTGATATTAACTCCAACAATCTGTGCGGTGCGGTATGATGTAGTGGCATACCAACGGAAGTGTCTTTCCCATCTTTGTGTCCACCAGGAGAGCCTTCTTCCTAGCTCTGCAGACGTCGGGCACGGGCACAGGAAATTCCAGTACGAAGCAGGAAGAGTTCTCACCAAAGCAACTGTGAGCTTTCGCCTTTATGCTCCATGTACCCGGACCCACCCCCACCCCTCGCTGTTGCTCGATGTCGACCAAGAATTAGCCGACGGCATACTCAGCGGGGCAGCAGCTATCAAGAGGCTGCGCTTCGAGGGTCCCATCAACCTTCACTCCTTCGCCCCCTACATGCTTCGACCGAACTCGTCTGGTTCTCTCGTATTCTTACCGTCTCTTCAGCACATCGAGTTGTACGGCGTGGACTGCACCGTCGAGGCGAACCTGATGGCGTATTCTGAGTTCTTCAACCATCGCCAGACAATTGGCATACCCGTCAAGACACTGAGGTTGTTTCGTTGCTGGCGCTGGCGGTCTGCGTTTTTCGAGAACCCGAGTCCTGCACTCGTCGGTACCTTGAAGGGTGGATCACGAAAGGGATTCGACAACCCCCTGAAGGTGTAGCGATTACACGAGTGCTTCGTTCAGGGTTCGTTTTATCGTGGAATTAAATCATAAATTTCTGCCTAATATTTAGCAAATTTTAAGCAAGTGAGGCACTGAGTTTTTGCAGGCCATTGCCAGAAAATAGGGGCATCTATCTAGTCTGCCTATGACGTCAACGAAGGGGTTCACGTCGCACGACACCTCAGACATGCCACATCTTTCTTTCTGACCAACATCTTGTTGCCTTACCTCGCCATTATGCTTCGCTGCACATTGAAATCAAACAAAGCCCCCATATTATCCTCAATCCTGGTACCAACGAGGAAGGGCATCCATTCATCCGCGCCTCCCCGGCCTCCAGCATCTAAACCAGCTATACATCAACCCGTTGAAAAGAAATCTGGCGATTATAGCCGATTCGGGACAGATTCAGATGAATACTACCACCTTGACACTGCACCTGCTAGTCCAGCGGCCCCATACGAGAACCCGAGACATAGCGGGAAACAGCTGAGGTACGGCGGGAGAGACTACCGCTCGAAGGATAATCTCGAGGCTTTTGGGGAGATGAGCAGAGTAGACGAGGGTCCTGATGGAACCGAGGGCGGTGGAAGGCATCCTGAGCACGATGGAAGAAAAAGATGATGAGTACTCGTTTGGTAAGTTTCTGAATAAATGAAACTTTGCTAGTCACTGGCGTACTTATCTCATTATTGCTTTCCCACTTCCATGCATTTATTAGATGTTACCCTGAGAAGCAAGAGACGTTCCGCAAGGGCAACATCAGGTACCGTGCCCGGCCCGGTAACGGGTCATGTTAGCATTGATACAAGCATTACAAGGGCAATATCGCATATAATGTTTCTGTTAAAGTTGCAATAGAATCTTGGACATGTAATGCACATTATTTGTGAAAATAAGGAAATTAGAGACATTCCTTGAATCTGGGTGAATTTATTTTGTTGACAACTGCCAAAATCCATAGAAGCGGGTCACGTGTTACTAGCAGATGTCATCTTATGGTGTTGATCTCGAAAACTTCCTTCAACACCGTCGCTCGGCCTCTTGTCCAACATCCCGAGCCCAAATGCAAGATTAGATCCTACTCTACATATCCACATCATATTTGAGCACAAATTAAGCTCCTGTCGTAGCTGTTTCAGTGCCTTAGCTTGTTCTATTTTTGGAGTCAGGCAAGTATGGCCGAAAGTTGGGCTTCCACAGAGGATGAAATACAATGCCTAAAAATCTGAAAATTTCAGGACAGCTTCTCAATATAATGTTTAAACCACGGATAATTTTTTAGAGGACAGGGGCTCCCCGTCATCTAGCTATGGCATTGCCATTATCCCTTCCAAACAGCTCAGGTGACTACTTTGATGCCAGCCTAATTCAGTGGCTTCCGACTCATCCAAGCTGCGGATTGAGTCAAAATCTTTCCAAGAAACTCTAGCAAGATGTATCTTTTCTTCCTATATGCAAAAATGGGGGACAAATAGAGTTTTTTGGCTGCTAGGGTCTGAACTTCAATGTGAAAAACTGATCATTTTGGCACTACACAAGGGATTCCTTGAGTTCTAGCTGGAATTTGGTCATTTTTGGCACATCTGAGTATTACATTATGTAGCCCACTACATACTCTCTGCAACACAAAAAACCGTTTGGAAATCACCCAAGCCGTTCTTGAGATAAGGCGATCTGACCCGTTACTCTGGACGACCGGTTACCGGGCCGGGCACGGTATATGACGAAGAAAAACAAAAATCCACGGTGTTACGGAGGAACTTGCCAGTGGCTCTTGTCGGCATCCCTCCCCCCAATAATTAAATTTAGAGTGGATCGTGTCGCGCAATTTCAGACTCACAGATAGTCAATTCGACGTTCCTAAATTTTCCTCTGAGGAGATCTTGGACTGCAAAGTTGCAACAAAGTTGACAACTTCCCTAAGCCCTTCTAATTTCGGCTAAAAATACCTTATTTAGACTTTTGCCCTGAATTGTGATAATTGACAGCTGTCGAAGTCTCCTTCCCCCCCTTCACTCTGTCCTCAACACCGCAACTTTCATTGCTCTCTACACTGATTTTCAAGAAATGCCGTTTTTTGCAAACTCCATTCTTCGAGGTCATGCTGTGCTTTGGCTCGGCATCAGTCCGGCCGAACAAGGCGGTTGCGATGGGCCGAGTAGTATCAGGTTGTTGACGAACGACGAACACCCTAGGTTTGAGCTGGTCTCACCCTACACCCTCTGTTCTGCGAGAAGTAGTACGCGCTGCGCGCGGAAATCCTTGAACAGCGAACGAAACACGAAATAACCGCTACAAAACCCACAAAAAACCAAATGCACGCTCCTTCGATCATCCTTGTTGCTTTGATCGCCTCTCTCGGCGTTGGTGCTCTCCCAATCGGTCCCCGAGTCAGTGGAACCCAGGATATCTCGGTGAGTTCTCCTTGGAATGCTGCTCGATTGGCTTTACTCACCACTTTGAACAGGCAAGAGAGCCGTACAGCATCACGGAAATCAACCACGCCATTGGGAGGTTTAGAAATGCAGGAGGGAGAGCTGCAGTGAACTCTGCATCGTCTGAGGTGGACGCTCGAGAGGAAGAGGGTACAGAAGCCCCGTCTTCACCTGATTCTTCGTCTGAGGGAGGATCTGAGCCTGCCACCCCTTCTCCCGATGGCGGCGAGCCAGCTGCGACGCCTTCGGACAATGCAGCCACTATTTCTGCACCGGACGCCGATGCTCCTACTACGCCACCCTCAGATGCACCAGCTGATGACGCCTCGCCAGCTGGCACCCCCTCCTCTGATGGCGATACCCCTGCTCCAACGTCCTCCGACGGCCCTGCGGACGGCGCGTCACCTGCAACGACGCCCACCGACGCCTCCGCCGAGAGTAATTCCCCAGCTGCAACCCCTACATCCGACGGGGAGACCCCAGCAGTGACTCCGTCAGATGCACCACCTGAAGATCCTGCCACCAAACCACCTGCTGATGGTCCCGCCGCGGATGCCACGACTCCAGCACCCCCTGCGGGCGCCGACTCTGCGCCAGCCGGCGATGGCACTGCCTCCTCGTCCGCGCCAGCTGATGGTGCTACGACCTCTGCGTCCACCGCGACATCTGCGCCACCTGCGCCTGCCCCTCCGCAGGTATGTTCCTTCGGTTCTTCTGGAATATTGAATGTTTGCTTACCGACGTCAATTCCCGAGCAGAAGCCTCACGTTCGTTATTCGGTCAAATCGGTGAACAAGTTCTTGAGGAAGATTGGCGAGCGAAGAAGGGCGAGGCTCGCTGCTCTCGCTGAGGCACGCAAGGCCGCTAGGTATGTGCTGTGTTTATATTATATTTACGAAGTACCGCCAGTCCTAATTGTGCATGCTAGATCGTATGATGATTTTTACGATTTTGAGTAGATCGACAAGAACGAAATGAATTAATGAAGAGAAATGTGTCGAGGCGTGGTCCGTACTTGCCGACTATCCTTGCAATTGGTTTTGACGCGTTCTTTGTGAATTCCGAAAATCAATATCCGAACCGAGTAAGTGAGATGCCACAAATGGCCAAACGAGCCGCAACTTGCTCTCCATTCGGTATGTATGCTCAGTCGGGCCACCATTCCCGTTCTTCGGCGTCCATCCGCTCGAGATACTGGGATATCGCCCTCGCTTCGACTTGCGAAGGAAGAGGATGGGTGTTGAATGGCATGCGCGTTTCCTGCAGTGCTGGATGAGCTCGGTGCATCGGGATGCTTCTGCAAGCATGTCGGGAAGGGAATCCAAGGTAAAACGATAATCAAGCAGCTGTGGCGAGCGATGTAGGTCAATTAAGGAGGATCGACTTAGTTGGATGGTTTTTGTTGGGAAATTGGAGTAACACCGGCATTGGAGCAAGGCAATTTCTGCATCTGCCAGTTTCGTACCGTTGACTTCATAATGTAGAGACCTGCTCTGATCACATGTGAACATGGAAAGAAAGGAGTGGAACCGCAGGTACTGAGTCTGCAATCGTGGATGTTGGCAGAGATCGAGAGGGTCACACTCTAATTTCTTCCCTCCCATCTCAACGAGATGAGAGAGTGCCAGAGCAGTGCTTTGATGCGCCCAAGTTGTAAAACTGCTCAGAATAAGTGCAGTGCAGACTAGTAGAGAATAAAATTGTCCCAGGAGCAATCCTGCTTGCCATTCAAATGCTCGTAGCTGGGATTCAAACAACATATCAGCATCTTTGAAAGGCGCAATAAAAATAAAAAAAAAAGTAAGTGAAAGTGAACGGGGGATAGGCCTGAGAGAAGGGCCCACCATTTCTTTTATATCTATAATTGTTTCACAAATGACTCGACCGAGATAATGCTCAACTAGGAGTCAAGATGGCAATGTCGCAATGCGTCGTGAAAGAATCGGAACGCTTCAATTGTAAGAGGGCCATCGCAAAATCATTCCAATTAATCCAATTATTCGTCAAGTCCTCTCGTGAAACCCGAGACACCCATTCGGCGCAGCCCAGGTCTACCTCAACAAAAGGTTGCTTCGAGCGAACTCGATTCGTTAGCAACTCTTGCAAAGAGGCGTGCAGCAACTGGATACTCCATGGGACATGCACTCCTGTCCCAGTGCACACTATGCCAATGACGGATGAAAGGTCGCCAAATAGTAATTTGACGTCCTCGAAGCCGAGGCCAAGCTTTGCCACACAAAGTCATAGATTCTAAAGGTAGTCCTCCAGTCAGAAGTTGGCAAGATACCGGCCAATAATCTTCAAGACCCAGTCTACGTTTTCGATTGATGAAAATACGTGGTTGTAGAGGGCATCCAAGTCTGCGAATGGGTTGTGTCCTTGATCTACGCATAGGGTGAGGACCTCAGCGAGACGATTAATTGGGCGATATCGGATGTTGCCAGTGTAATTGAGAACAATGCGGGCAAGGAGGAACTGCCCAGATGCTCTTGCCAATGCCGTCGGACCCTGGCCACGATAGCGGTATATAATCCTTGAGAGGATGGGTGCGGTGTCGTCTTTCCGAACCTGGTTGAGTCGTTTCGGAGCGTGCATCGATGTGCATTGTGAACTGAGCTGCCGTTGATATAAAACTCTCGAGCACCCTCGGGCACCCTGACTTCGTGCCTTCCTGCAGCCTATTGATAGTATTAGGTGCACGTATTGAGCGTCAAAGTTGAAGCTAGCTGAAGCTTGAAAATATCAGATCGAACCACCCGGACACTGCAACGATGTAGATGTTGAATATTTGAGAGTGACGGTAGAGGAAGGTGTCGAGGTGGCCGTGTCGACTAGTTGGATCCCAGATCTCATCTTGTCTCTACACCTTCCGCCTAATAGTTGTATAAGGACACGGAAAATGTCGGGGCAGAGTGAAGAATTAAGACGAGTTAGACGCATTTATTGATGATAATACACACAAATTCTTCATTCATTTCGCAAAAAGCTTCATGAGCCCTGACAAACCACCCGAGTCGGCACCACCCACAGTGCTGCCACCGCCACTGAACTTGGATTGGACCAAAAGCTTCATCACTGTCATCGCAGCACCGTTGACGGCATCCTGCTTGTTGCCGGAAGCGGCGCCACCGGACTTGTCGAACAGCTTCGTCGCCTCAGCCATCGCGAGACTGATCAGCTGCGTCTGGGAGCCACTCTTGCCACCACTGGAGCTTCCGGATCCGGAGGTGAACTGCTTAAGGACCTAGAAAACAAGGAAACATTAACACAACAAGATAACTGAAGGAAATGTCAAGTAGCGATCACCTGAAGCGCGGCGGCACTGCCGAGGGAATGGGCACTCATGTTGCTCGTGTCACCACTGTTGTAGGCCTTGTCGTGGGCACGGGTGACGCTGTCCTCGTCAACTGGTTCGTTCTGTTGTTGCTATCAAAGATCGATCAGCATACAACAGATCCGCAGCAGACTCCAAGGCAGTCTACCTTGTTGCTGGAGAGGAAACCCAGCGCAGCACTGAAGAGATCAGACCCGCCCGATCCCTTCTCCTGTGCAGTACGGACGGCCTCGTCGTGGTCGACTTGAAAAGAGACGGAGACATCAGCTCGACAGGGCCACCGAGCCCGATCTCTCTTGATACTCACTGTTCGGACTCCCGTAACCACCAGAGGCAGAGTTATGCGGAGAATTGTATTCCTGTCCGCCCGTTTTCGAAACGTCCGCTGAAAAAAATCGTGAGCAACATTTGTTTCAGCGAGATAGAACGCACATTGCGACTGCGACTCCTGGTAGGCGGCAAGGCCTTGCTTCGCGAGATTCATGAAAGAGTCCTTTGGCAACGGTTAGATGGCATATAACGACCTCGACGTCGCACAGCTTACCATTACACGGGGTGTGGCGTGTGGGTCGATAAGCTGGGGATCAGTATGGTGGGAGTTCGAGTTGAAGCTCTAATTACACCAAGAGCCCGAGCTGAAGTCGGCCCAGGCATCGCCGTGACCTTGACTGACATCATCCATCTTGATCCAACCTATGAATAGCGCTCGGAAGTATTGCGATATCTAACTTTGGAAGGCTCCCTCGCAGGAATACCTCGAGCTCCCCTCCAGAATAGTTTGGGGCATTCGATAAGTCGCTATCCTTTGCGTCATGGAACTTTACCCGGGTTTTACGTTATAAAATTCAGAGCACGGCTCCTGGAACTTCTAACACCGCGAGAAGCGCGACATCAAGCAGTTCAAAGTTTTAATCTTCTATTCAATCCATTTCAGCTGGACTTCACTTTGTATTCGAGAACGAGTCGATGTTCGTCATGGATCGTTTCGACAGAGACCTATCAATGTTTTCATTTATCCTGCTGCTAAACATCGTCGATGTCCTCTTCCCCATCATCCGACTCTTCTTCAGAATCCGGCAAGAATGACGTGCAGCGTCTGAGATACTCAGCAAGCAGAGGCGTGACAAGCCACTCGACACTGTCCCAAAGGCCGCACTCGAATAATGCGAGGCGCAAGATCGGAGCTCCCATATTGCTGCGAGAGTCGAAGAGGTGGCTCAGCGAGCGGGCGGTGTTTCGATTTGAGAAATCGACATGGTATAGGTGGATGTATGCGAGGGAAGGAAGGTGCAGAGGCGCGCCGTCTGGTCCCTGTTTGCTCAGATGACCAGCGACAGCTTGTACCGTTGTATCGTTTGTGAGGGACAATCTCCTCGCTTGGGAGTTCCCAAGTAGCGTGCCTACGAATTCGGACTCGGCGGTGAGGCAGTCGCTGTGGAAGGCCTTGTCGAAACAGAGACATAGCGAAGGCGCCGCGTTCCTTTTCTTCCACGAAGAAACGAGGGAAAGGCACTGAGCAGGCGACAACGCCTCTCTCACCTGGCCCGCCTCCTTAGGGCACTCCATCTCGACCGACAAGCAGAACGTCCTCCCGAGGGCGGGGTGGTACATTCTCATTCCGTCTCGCCCTTGCACAGCATTATAGCTAGTGTAGCAGATGTGCGGCATGAACACGAATCGCCACGGCTCAATACCTCGGGCGCCGTCATCAGTCCTGGGTATGTGCTGCGCAAGAAGCTGTGAAAGTTCGTCGAGGCAATCGTCGGGGTGTACGTACAAAGAGCCCACGAACATTGAGCACTCAGATGGTATCACCAACAAGGTGAGGAAATGGACGACTGTGTCATGCCAATGCCCCATGAGATGGAGGTGTCGGAGCTTGGGAAGTTCGACGGTGTTTGCGTACGTTCTGTGCCAGGTGCTTGGTTCAGAATCATGGCGAGAATCGGTGAGTAGGATACAGAGTTTGAGGGCTTCAAGGGCGGGCATCCGTGAAAGGGCGAATCTAAGCAAGTGATTTTCACGAAATACGACGTAGTGCTCCCAATTGACGACGATGTCGAGGGAAGTGAGGGCCGAGAACATGGTGTCTTGGAGGGGGCGGAACATCGATAGACCGTGCAGTGTAAAGTGGCGCAGCTTAGGTGCTATTTGGTTGAACCAAGTAAAGCGAGCACGGTCTTGGGATTTGAGGTCATCTTCTGGGTCTTCGTGCGTGATGATGAGCGTTTCGAGCGATAGCATAGGTGTGTTCTTGATGATGTCTGGTAGGCATTTCAGTGTGTAGTCGTCAGGATTCTCGGGCTCCGAGACCACCATCTCGAAGGACACGATTCGCGGCGCCCAGTCTTCCATCATGGCCTGAACGCCCGAGTCGTAACACCCCACTACGGGAACGTGAAATTCCGCTCGAACGGTGAGCAGACGCGACACGGCGCGACGTGCCAACTCGGCATGCCAGTGTTGTTGGCGCATGCACTCTGTCAAGTCCCAGTGCGTCCACAATGAGGCGTTGTCGAGCGCAACATGCCTCCATCGCTGGCACACCTGTGACACCCACCGGATGGAGCACGGGGGCTCGTACTCATCCCATTCGGCGTGCAGAAGGTGAACGAAGATCTGAGAGAGTATCTCCGGAATGCTGATGGAGGAAATAGGAAGTGTCGCGTTGCGCTTGTGGGTGAGTTGAGTGAGTCGAGTGGCCAGCGCCTCGCGTTCTTCGTCCATTAACCGGATTTCTTCTTGCCAGCCTTCGTAACATCGCGTTCGCGACATAATTCTGCGAGAAAGTCGAGTGACGTCTGGCCAGGACTTCGAAAGTTGTACGACTTGTGTAGGAAGCGTCCTAGAAAAACAGCAGGTCAAACAGTGACGTCGACCTGCAGGGTCGTAAGCGAGGAATTTCTCACCAGGATTTGATGATAGTCCAGCTGCGGGATTGTATGCAAAGTACTTGAAGTTTCTGGCGAGGTTGAGACTGGCAGACCGTGGGTCTCAGGGATAGCGCGGCAGCTCAACAACTATGCTAGCCGAATTTTCTCCTCGATTGCGATTCGTTCAGTCTCGACATTGGAGATCTGAAAGTCTAGACAGCAGGCATGATGATTCTGTCTGCTATCTAGACAGACGAGGGAGGGAGGCATAAAAATAGCTTGGTTGTTGAATGTAGTAGGGGGGTAGGGGATGAAGTTGGGGAAAAAAAAGTCGTGCGTAAAATGCTGATGATGTCATCACCCTTGGCCCCTATCTTCCACTATCGCATGAATTCAGGCTCGAAAGTGTACCATTCCACATCGACATCGACGTACTCTGGAAGTGACCAAAAATCCTCAGATAACGCTATCCGAGTTGAACGTTGAACGTTGAAAAAGATTCCAGAGAGATGCGAACAAGAGCCTAAATATCCTTGCCACTGTGCCAGACAGATGGCTTGACACGCGGCCACAACGTTGGCGAAGAAATCGATAAGTACCATCCGGTTCTCCAGGATCCTCGCATTAAATGGGTATTCAACCTTATCTTTTGACTACGATGACCACATCGCGATCCTTCTCTCCCGAGCCATCCTATACGACTGCGGAGGCTACACCACGTCCATCCTCACCTGCTGCGCTAACTTCAGTGGCTTCAAGTTCTCGCACAGAGCAGCAACAACTATTCCAACCCGAGGTACTTGACAAGGCATTGAAGCCAGGTGTCTATCGCATAGTGAACGATAGCAATCCCGATTTCGTGGTTGACCTTTCCGGACAGGATCTCAAGACTGTCATCGGTACGTCAAGACGAACTCTTCAGTGACCTGGCAAGCTCTGACAATGTCCATAGCTTTTGGGTCTCATGGAGGAAAAAACCAGCAGGTTCTAAACAATTATCTTTCCAGGGTAATAATTCCTTGGCTTACAGAATTGCAGTGGAAATTCTCGCGTCTCGGGCCTGGATACTCGATCCGCTGCCTCTACAACGGGGCGTACATGACCTTGGGCTCCGGGATAAGCGAGGGCGGAAATCTGATAGCGACCCCGTATCCTGTGAGTTGGGCCATCGAGGCAGATGATTTCGAGGCAGGCGTCTACAGGTTTGTCCTTCAGTCATGCCTGACAGTCTTCCTGACTCTGAACTGTTGATTATTCTTGCAGAATTCGTTGGCCAGAAAGTCCGTTCGTATTTGACTATCCAGGAGGAACCGGACACGCCGTAAGTACCTGTTCCTCTTCTCAGTCGCAATTGACGGCCTATCTTTATTTTAGATTCAGCTCTCGGATCGATATCCCTTTAAGCCCACTCGTCTCTGGCGACTTGTTCCGGTGAAGATAGATGTTCCCAAAATGGCTGCTGAAAGTTTTGAGTTCACCACCTCGGCTCCGAGACGAATGGACCCCGCTCCGGCATTAATTACAAACGCGGACACAGTGATCGACGCAGAAGGACTCAAGTTGGGAGGCAATGGCGAATTATCTATTACAACAACAACGACAACAGTGACTACCAGCGTAACCACCGTGAAACGGCTTGGAGTACCTTAGCGAACCTCAAATTCTACCCAACCTACTTCTACATTCTGCGCAGCGCGATTGAAATGTGGACGTGGACTGTCGCGTTTAGGGGTGCGAATGTTTCGGCACGAGCCGAATATCACAATGAGCCAAAAACGGAAATTTTCGGCACTCACTGCGGCCACCTTGCACCCATCACAATATTACGCGTTACGCGTCCTCCTGTCTTCGTATGTCAGAGCCGAACACGAGATGGAGAGAAGACGTATCCTAACTTGACACCCAATGCACAGCGCTCCTCAATAAATTCGCGGAACTCAAGCGCCAGCGCAACTCGATTGTTCCAATAGGCCGTCTCCCGAACGAGATCCTCTTGTCCATCTTCGCATTAACAATCGTCTGGGGCGTGTCCTACAATTCCGGCGAGAAGATGCACCCAAAATGGACAAATAAGCGTCTCATCCACTCGTTGCATGTCTACCATCGGTGGCGGCAGATCGCTACTCAAGACCCCTTTTTATGGACACACTGGTCGACTTCGGTGGTGAGCCGCCAGGCAGTTTTTGACGCTTTCAGAACAAGGTCGAAGAACGCGCCGTTGACGGTGAAAATGTACAACGCCAACTCCAAGGAGTACAGATATATTCTGCAATCCGTCCCGAGGCTGAGGAGGCTACACGTCGATTTCGACCGTCCAGATCGCCTTCTTGTGGAGATCCAGTCCCCCCTCCCGATTGTTAAAGCCATCTTGGTCTCTCCGATGCTGCTGTTGGAAACAGCTGTTTTCTACCGGCCTGAAGCCTGCTTGATTCCCTTTCTCGCTGGCAAGAAACTCTTTTCCAATCAAGCCCCGCGGTTGAGAAAGCCCGTCGTTGCACACGAAATGATCCACCTGAAGTTATCAGTTTTCTCAAAGATTCCGGCGTTGATTCTATTGCAAATTCGGCTCCGGGATTCGAAGGCTCTAATACTCTTCCTGGAGGGGATAACATGTATGCGGTATCTGGAGAGGTTCGAGTTGAAGGAGTGCACCCTCGACGTCCCGAAGGTCGAGAAGCGTTGCCTGCACATCGATGGGCATCTTCTTGGGTATGCTAAATTTATTGGCCACCTCTCCGTGCCCCAACGGAGGCAGTAGTCTCCATGACCTTCCACTCCTTCAACATCTGTTTATATCGGGACCATGCGACTTCACGTGAGACTCTATTTCCAAGCTCTTCTCTCCAACGCCCCAACCCGAGAAATTTTGCCCAAGACCCCTGAAGATGCTGAAGATCACCTTTTGTGACCATGACGGAGACGACATGCCAGACTCATCGACGAGGCTGTTCTTGGACGGATCCTGGAGCCCATGAGCACCGGTGTCAGCATCTCTATTGTTGATGAAGATCGGGATGTTGATTTTATCAAGGACTCTCAGAAGCATTACAATCGCCAACGCAGGTTAGCTGGTGATACCGATATTTAACGAGGATGAAATGGGCGATCGCAATGATCATTCAGTTAATTATCTCCGATACGCTATACACTAACGAGGACATTTACAAATTGAATATTAGAGAGAAAAACTCCCAGTCCTGAACTGAAAAGCAGATGTAGCATCAATCTTACATTTCGTATCTCGACAATCCAACCACCAGCTCCTTAACTACTGGACACCTCTCCTGCAGCTCATGCACAAGCTCGTGCACCATCCTCTCCCTCTCATCAGGGTCTCTCCTCGCCGAGGACACGTCCATAAAATCATGGCACCCATCCGTAAACTCCAGCCTCCTCAAGGCAGGGAAGAGGAGATTGAGGTACCGGCAGAGCGAAGCGCAGGTAGGCCTGCGCGCCGGCTGCTCTGACGACTTGGCCAAACCTTGCCTCCGACGGTCCTGTGAGACGAGGTTGAAGCTATGCAACACGAGATGACTGACAAACGAGAACTCGACGAAGAGCTTCGGTAGATTCCCGTGCTTCCTGGTTGGCGAGTCACTCGGGCGTGAACAGGATGTGCTCCTTCCATGCGCATGCATCTGCGTGTTGTTTGAATTGAGACTTGGAGGGTGTCCATGAAGCGGATGCATCGATGAAAGAGACCCGATCTCTGCCTCGCTAAGATAGAGGCCGTCCACCAGCGTCTGCTGGAATGACGCATGTGTGCTGAGGGCATCAAAATAGTCGCACACGGATTCAAAATCCATGTAATCTGCCTCTACATTAAATGAAAACTCGATGACGTGTTCGTTCCGCTGCTGTGCGTCGGTGTGTCTGGCGGAGAGGAGGGAAAGCACCCTACGGTGAAGAGCGTTGATGACAATCGCTGATTCAACATATCTCGGTGGGTGGATGAGGAGATTGCCCGGGTACACGGTGAGCGATCTGAGCTTGGGAAAAGCGACCATGACGTCAGGCCGGGCATCGAGAACAAGCGAAACGAACTCGACGGGTGCTTGGAGAGAGTGAAGGTTCACGAACGAAGGAATCGCAGTGTGGGATGGGAGATGCCCGCTTACCCATGGGAAATGGACTTCCTGGAACCTCAGGCGGAAGGAGCGGTCAACGACGAGCTTCTCGAGTCGGTGCAGGCGGGCTACAAACCGAAGGAGGTCAAGTGCCGCGAGGTACGGGCATTGCTCGAGAATCGAAAGCTCGGTGAGTCGGCTGGATAATGCATCTGCGACGAAGGGAAGCAAAAGATGCCACGTCATTGGCGCAAACTTGATGTGGGCAAAAGATAGGCTTGTGAGGTTGGTTTGGGTGTGAAGGAGAGTGAGGGTCCAGTTTGTGAACGGTGGTAGGAGCAAAACTGGTGTGTGGATCGATAGGGAATCGAGAATTGGGCGCCGTTGGGGCATGAAGGAAAGGACGGCTGGCTCGACGACGACTTCACCCGAGGGCACCTTGTTTGGTGACTCGTTGTGAGACTCCGAAAATTGCCATTCGAAGGCTGTAAAATTGGCCTCGTTCCTCTTCTGACGGGGTAGACCACGCGATAAATGCGTTAATGCTTTCTTGATGATCCCCTTCTCCCTGAACTGAAGCCCCGTTTCAATGGCCGCTTCGTACTGCACAGTCAAGTGCTGGCATCCTCGCTCAAGAATCGCGTTCAGTAGGCCTTCTAGTGCCGACGACCACTCTTGTATCTCGGACAGTTCGGAATGAGGGGCTCCTGGGGTGCTGTGCGACTGAACAATATGGTACGGGTCCCATATGAGTGAAATACCCGCCTCGTCGATAGATGTGAGGCCGGAGACGAAGTTCGTAGCTCGTCGAACCGCATGGGCGAGATGGGCGGCCTGCTGAAAGTAATTTCTTTCGCTTGTGTTATTGGTGTCTTGAAAGAAGAGGCGGAGTCTCTTGATGGAGGTGACGTGGGTTGCGATTGACAGTCCTGCGAGCCCGTCCGGCTCTCTCGTGAGCCAATGAACTGGAGCCCATTTCGACACGAAGATCGCCGCTTCATGTATAGGATCCGTTATGTCATGAGCGGTAAGGAAGAGGGGCAACGCCAGCTCATGAAGCTGACGGCAGACAATGGCCAAAATGTAGAAATCGCGAACGGAAAGGACGGTGTCGATTGATAGAATGCGGAGCAATAACTCGACGGGGAGATCCAATAGCGACTTTCGGGATGCATTCATCATCTTGCGTTTCAGTATTCACGCAACTCGAGCTTTCCCCGAGTTTGAAAGCTTCATTCAGGAGTGGTCAACAAGTCTGCTTTTCAGAGATAAGGCTAGGGAGGACATACCTCAGCACAGACGTCGGTCAGAGAGAGGGACATAGAACGAGTCTAAGTGGAGCAGAGATCTGGGTAAAAACAACTTCATCCTCCTGGCTCGGTAACAATGACATAGGAAAAGATGGGAAGGCTGTGAGCAACTTGCTCGGTATCTGGGCAAAAAGTCGACGAGGAGGCTTAGATGTTGAATATTTGAATCGTCTCAGCACCTGAGTTCATCCCGTACTTGGCTCGGCACTCCGATACTGGCGGTCTTGAGCAATGGATTCGTCAGCGTCGAGTCGAAGGTTTGGTCGAAGGAGGGAGAGAAACGGCATCTCGGCCAGCCGCCCAGGCCCTGAACACATAAATTTCGGCAAACCCCGCCTGTTCGGCATGTCGGCAATACATTGGTCGTCGGTTTTCACGCAAGATTCAACATGTTCTTTTGCAACATTTTCCTCTCCGATTGGAACTACATAATAGAAAACCTGCAATGCCTTATGGGGCCTCTTCATCCCTCCAGGCAAAGGATCTCTGCATGTCCTCTGTCTAGAGCATGTTACTCGACAATCCGAAGGACGACATGTACACGACAATCAACTTCCACACACTCTTTCCTGTATCGAGACAGCCTCAGAGCCACCTGGCTGGAAGCCTCAATTTCAGGAATGCCCATCGCCTGACGTGTTTTCTGGGTGACACCTTCAAGACCATCTCCTTGGTTGCGCTTAAGTGGAGTCCTGGCTAGTCCTGGCTTCGGATTCGACATGTCCTTAAAACAACTCGTCGCGCACGCCTTTCGGAGTCTCCTTGGAAGATCCGCGATTAGAGGTTATTTGCAGTTCTGACGGGTCCCAGAATCTGTGAATCCGATTGGCTTGGGGCCTCCTTCAGCCAATGAGGTTTGGACGAGGAATATTCGAAGTGCAAATAACCTCTTAGACTATTACCATCTCAAACCTCAAACTTCGCCGGTTTTGCCACTTGGACCTGGTCCGCGTTGGCCTAACCCCAACTGATGAAGCCAAAATATTCAGGCCACTGTTGCCACACGTGGTGAGGTTCAGCCAATGTACGAGTGTGTCATTTACCATCTATCTTCCACGACGCGAATTTACTTTCATCTAAGAATACGAAAATATTCTGCCTACTGCCGGGTCCCTATTACGTCCAGTCGCTCCAAGGGTGCACCCTACGTCTTTCCCTAAGTTTCCGCCCTCCACGGTGAGTTTGAAGCCGAAGTCTTACCCTGGTTAATCGCCTTCTGAAAGAGATTAAATTACGCTGATTATGACGCCCCGAGCAGGAGTGATACACGGACAGAACCTCTTCGTCGTCGGCCGGAACTTTCTCTCTGCTTGTGGTTGGGCTGTGCACCCATATATCCCGTACCTCCTCTGAGGTCTTTTCTGTGTCAATTTTCTGATAGGTATGGAAAAGCTGTACGTACTATCTGACCTTTTTCGAGATGTGATCATGCCACTTACGTCGGAGTGGGCTTAAGGTGTAATGAATTATGCAACGAGTCGAAAATATATCCTAAGCGGAAAGAATAGCGCTCGCAGCTTGGATCTGCGATGCTGACTCGGGGTATTCGAGCGATCTAGCGCGCTCGCGTGTGGGGATGCGGTTGTCGGCTCCCCAAAAAAGGTCTGTTTATCCCGAAATGGTATTTCACCCTGTTGACGGCGCAATGATCGAGACCGAGGAACGTGCTCCGGATGTCAGGGAAATTCATAAAACGGCAACTCTTTGGGGCAGCTCCCTAGAGCGTCAAGTGACGCGTGATGGGGACTGAATTAAGACTCCATGGGTTGACAAGCCCGTAGACAATTCACGCCACCTTCGCTTCAGCGCTCACCAGCTTGACAATGAGCGGGTTTTATGGGCTCTAAGCTTGCATATCCGAATACGAATTTGATTTCGTTTGACGAGCGGGATCGAAATGGAACCCGAGACAGGCAGATGATAAACATCTTGTGAGGCTGATGTGGTACTAGGAAGCGATGTCGACGCCCGAGAAACGCGAGGAGAGGGCCGATACACCCGCGACACTGAAGAGCGCTCGACGTTTTTGGCGCCAGGTGTGCTCGCATTAATCGGCGTTTCTTGTCCGCACTAGCCACCTTTTTCTGTTGAAGACAAGCAATGAGGCTGCTCTAGATGCAGGGGGGTTCAGAAGCCCCCGCCCGAGGCACCCGTTGAAGATTGCATGAGCCGTGCGGCACGGGGAAGAGTCGAGCAGAGGGAGCGAGACCCCATAGTACAACACCATATATACCTCTTGCCATCAGCATCGATATAGGCGTAGGTGTTACTCGGAGGGGAGGGTGGAAAACTCCCCGACTGACCTATAGAGTACTACAAGCCCCAAATAGGCTACTGACGCTCGCTTAAGATGCTGATATGCACCCCGGAACCTATTTTTACTGCGGTTACGAGCGATTGAGAGCCTCCACCAGCCCTCCACCGTCTTCTAGTGCCCTTATGGTTCTTCCTTTTTCATCGGCGCTCTGGTAAGGATCATTCTCGTTTGGTATCGAAGCACCACCAACGTGACTCGCATTGGCGCTGACCTGGGGCCGGGAGAGTAACAGATGGCTGGGCGAACTACGCAGGAAGGAGAAGCAAACATTCATCCTTCGCCACAGGACGGCGAAAAATCGACGTTTAGTCAGGTATAAAAGGGTGGTGAGGGACAGGGAGAAAAGCATCTCGCTCATTCGCACCAACAGTGAAATCTCCAACCCAACAACCTCCTCTCAACAGAATGCGCGTTTCTGTCCTCCTCGCTGTCCCCATCCTGGCCGCTGTCGAGGTCCTCAGTATCTGCCCCGGCTTCAACTATGGCATTGGCAACGTCATCCGCCAGGGCAAGATTGGCGACGCCGACGTGAACCGATGTAAGGCGCCTCATTTATTCTATTGGACCACAACTGTATGCCAGCTTTCAATTAAGGGAACGTCTACGACGCCAACTGCAACGTAGTCGACGGTCTCACGACCACGGGCAACCCATGCACCCAGGGAATTTTTGGTTGCTCACCTGCTCCGATCATCTTCAACCGCTACACGAACACCTTCAGCGGGCTCATGTAAGTTTTGGGTTGTTATGGGGTGTTCTCTGAACTAACTGTTTTGGTTTATCTAGCTACGCCTGCCGCAGGGATGGCCGCTCGGGAAATTGTGGCAGCGACGTCATCTCCGTCTGCGTAGGTCCTTTCTTTTTTTAACCGTCGGTCCCAATCTCACAATAGTTTTCAGTGCCGAAATGACGGAAACTGAGCGAAGAATCATGCAAATTAAATTGGCGGGGAGAGCTGGCTTCATTGTAATGTTTTAGTAAAAATCAGCGCTGTGTATAAGGGAATGGTTGTAAAATGATGTTGTGTTGCTCAAAGCGGTACGATGCAGCCGCATTATTTAAGCGCCCGTGAAACTCGATCAGCTTCCAATCAGTCTCGACCAAGCAATGGTCGATTGTTGAGCAGCGGGTTTTCTGTACGATTAAATGCCAACGTAACGGGACTACATTGATAAGGTGGTGATAACATGGCGATGTCGAATTCTGGGAGTAGCCTCAGGCATACTGTCTGTTTGAGTACCTCGACCAGAGGGTCCCTCTGTGCGACATCGTGGTCTCGGAATGATTCGTCCCATAGAGTGCATCCATGGGAGACGATTTGCTTCAGTAGACACAGGGTCGTGGGCACCCTTACGGCGAAGAGCATTCTTCGGTAGCTAGTAGCATTCTGGGCGTCGCATCGGAGAACGTTGTTACTCTCAGCCTGGGTAGGAGAACAGATTCCGAGAAACGGATCCCTGACAACCGTGTATGGGTTCATGGAATCCAGAACGATGAGTTGCTGGGACAAATGAAGTCATGGGGGGCAGGCAGGGGCGGAGGTCCTCTTGAAATGAACCAGGCTCCTGTGAAGGTATGTTCAAGTAGGAGCGGAGAATCGAGAGGAGGTCGCAGCAGTGTCGCACGGTCATCAAGTCCAACCATTCTCGAAAGAGAGAGAGAAAAAAAGTCCAATTATCGTCCGATTTGAGTGAGGATTACACCGACGCGACAACGTGAGATGGTACGCAGCTCGACAGTCCCAAGTGGGCTTAGTTCTTTACCACACAGTCAGTACGAGTTCTTCCCAAAAGAAAAAAAAGGGGACTACGTACCTGTCTCGAAGTACCAGACCATGTAGGTTATTCCCTTCCGTTCCTTGTTCATCCTTGGCGCTGTGAACACCACCGGGGGGCCACCCTAACGCGAATCTCATCGTATTGCCCCTACCCTCCCACAACAGCCACGTCCCTCCATCTCACATGTCGCCATCTGCTGAGTTAGCGGAGAGGAAAACGATGAGGAAGACGTGGAGTCGAGTTAATGTGGCAAACGGTTGCACCAGGCTAGGTGAAAGCAATGGCACGACGACAAGGCGGCTCTTTGGAGGTGATAGCGAAGGGGGAAGCGGAGGGGTAGCAGCGTAAGGCCACTGTCCTCAGTCACCTTGCACCGCCGCTATCCCATGCCAACTCGTCTCGGCCTCTCTCCTCTCCTCCCTGTTTACGCTGTCATTCTCGCACCACCGCTCTCCCCTGCCACAAAATCGAGCATGCCAAAGTGAAGGGGATAACAACAGCGCAGAGGAGACACAAGGCGGCATAGGATAGATTGGACGCTCCAAAGAGCGGCCGTTCACAACGCATTAGTGGCGCCGTGTCCCCGACCTTCTAACAGCCTGCTGCGTGTGTTAGCCCGGTGGAGGTGGGCGATCGCAGTGCATGTCGGTCGTGTGCTCCAGCGAAGACGACGCGGCACGTTGGCCAGCGCGTACGGGGCAGGTCGGTCATGAACGCGGCATTCGAGCACAGCGGCGAGCACAATGGGGGGTTGTGATGATTCTCTCAGCGAACAGAGGGTGCCGCAACGGATGGAACGGGTGATAGCGGCGGAGCACAGCGAGAGGAGAGATGAGGCAGATGGGGTGCGACCAGTTCACTGGCAGGGATGACGATTGTTGAAGTCTTTGCTATTCCGGCCCATCTCTGACAAAACCTGTGAACAAGTCTGGTAAAACTGTGAACACTGAATCGTACCTTGAACAGGCGCGAACGGGTGTTCCCACCTGCCGTAAGGGGTGCTGGAGGAACGTGGGGAACGGCGAGACAAAGTACTGGTTGGGATGACAGAGATGGTGGCGGTGTGACAAAGGCGCGAGTCAAGCGTGGGAAGCGCGGGAATGAACCAGACAGACTTAGGACGAATACACCCCCTTCCTTCCTTGGGATGGGTTCACAGCCTGGGACACTGAGCCAGCATCACGTTTAAAATAACTGTGAATGGCAGTGCTGCAAACAGACAACAACCTCAAGGCTACTTCCCAGGTCCTTCCTTCCTTCCTTCCTACCATCGTCTCATCCAACAGTCAGCAATGCCAACCAGCGGACGACAAGATGTGCGGTTCTTCGAAGGTGCCCGCAATGTTTTTATTACCGATAGTCGTTTCGACACCGAGGCGACGCAGCCAGGTAATGCAGGCTCCCACTGCCAGAGATAGGCCATCGAGACGGGCGCTAATTTCCACGTCGCAGCTAGATTCAAGGGCTGGAAGGAGGTCATCGCACCCGGTGCCTTCCACAACTCGGGTGAACGCTTCGACCCTCCAAAATGTCACCCCCGCACCCGCAAAGTGATTCTTGAGAAGATTCTGTCCTGGGTACACGGGGAGATCGACCCCGAAGCCTTCATCTTTTGGCTGAACGGGTCGGTGGGGGTTGGGAAGTCAGCGATCGGGCAAACGATTGCGGAGATATGTGAGGAGAATGGCCTACTCCTCACCAGCTTCTTCTTCAGAATTCCTTATCACTACATTGGCGTACCAGATCGGATTGAGCGTCTCGCAAGCTCGCCACCGCATTGAACGGTTCTAAACGTCTTTTCAGCCCCATCAAATGCACNTCGCCCCCGACCCCGGTGTTCACCACGCCGATCCTGAACGGCAAATGAAAGAAGCTCGTCCATCGAGCCCTCAAGACAAGCGTGCCAGACAGATTAATCACCCGCTCATCATTGTAGCGGCCTCGACGAATGTATCGACGATCCATGCCAGTGCAAATACTCGACATCATCTATCAATGCGGGTCATTGCTTCAGGATTCTGGTATTCGCCTCGTTTCCTTCGTCGGGGGCCGTCCGAACAGGAGATTTCGCTCAGAACTCGAAGTCATTTGCCCATGCGAAGGCATCACGACCATCATATCACTCCGGCGACTCTAATGACGCAAGCATGACGAACATTTTGCCATTTTCTCGAGGAGGAGATGTCGCAGGAGATCACGAAGACCCCCTCTCAAAGACTCCATTCCATTATCATGGCCAAGCTTGTATGAATATCAACAGCCTCGTATTGGAGAGCTTCTGGCAGTTCCTCTACGCGCACATTGTGATCTGATTACACTAATACCTCCGACATCGCCCAATACAGTCCTCCAGGCAACATCATCAGCTTACCTGCAGGGAAACACAACAACCTGTCTTTGCGACCCTCGACACCTCTCTACCCCACATCTTTTTCATCTTCTCAAAAATGTAATTCTGCCTTGAAGATCATAGCTTCAAGCTAGCTGAACCCATTCTGATAAGGGATAAGACTACAGGCCTCCAGGTCAGATCTGCTGATGTGCTCGACTCTCAGTTGATGATCCTACCTACTCAGTCAACTATACGGTGACTTTCATCTGTCACTCCAACGTCACTAACACAGCCCGAAAGCAGCTCACATATCTCGGAAACATGCCCAACTTCTGCGGCATGCCTCTCTGGGGCGGAATTCCTGACACCCGATCAGCACGCTCCGAAGCACACTTTTGTGATTTACCAACCAGTTTATTGCCTGAGTGGGTATCATGGGATCTACAGAAATTTGGTGCATGGTGGATCATATTTTGGGGGATCCTTTCTTGGGAGCTTTGGAGAATTACGATACATCGCAAATCTAAAAGTTCTCCATGATGCATTGCAAGATGTTTTCATCTTGGCCTCCTTGCTCCAAAAACCACTTTTGGTGCACTCACCCACCTCCTGCCCAGCTCTTTACAAGGTGTCTTACAAATCAGACTGAGATGGTAGGTATGATCTGGGTCATTTCACACTTCGCTACCCACCAGCTTGCCATTCGAATTTAGCCCATTTGCAGCACTAGCTCAAATACTGTATGAATCCCATCAGCTCAGCTTCTGAATCACAGGCCTCACTTGTCCTGGACCAAATTCTATTCTCATCCAGCCTACACCCCAATTACTACTCGAGTGACTTCTACAACCCCAAGCAATTTGTCGAGGACTCACAGAGCCTCTCTTGGCATGCTCTGAAATCGGAACTGGACTGGACATGGTATGGGGATGTGATGGTTACAGGCCCTCTACGGTCTTCTCTATCGGCCCTGAGGGACCAGGAATGGTATTCTTTTCTTTGTGCCTTGGTATGCAGATCAAACGTGTCCCTTCACTATCCTGTCAACAGTGCTAGCCTCTAGGATCGGCAGACTGCAAAGGCTATTGACTGTCATTCATTTTCTGTGTCAAGGCTGCATCCCCAAGCAAACATTTCCTGCTTTACTTGCTCAAGTGCAAGCCTTATGAGAGAATCACCAATCGGACATCGCGGCAGTGCGGCACCTCTCCCCGATTCGGATCGGCAAGCAAGTTGGTTAAAATGCCATTTCTGTGACACGATGTTGGAACAGCACAGCTCGTATCGTCAAACTTCAATTATCGACAACATTCAGGTTTGTAGGGGTTCTGCCCCCCATTGCATATTGTACTCCCCCAATCTCCCTGGATTTTCTTGATCTCTCACCTGAACTGCTGGGCTACCGCCTTGCCTTGACTTTCCTAGCTGACATGCTTGCCAAAGCCTCCAATGCGCCGAGGCTTCATTGGAGCATGCCAGGAATGTGTATTTTAATTCGACGTCCATCCTCTTTCTCGCGGAGATGAAATCGCACAAAGATGCGATCTCCAGTACCCTCAGCGGATGGAGGAAAGAAGAACGCAGGTGGTGGCTTGGACTAAGGGTTTATATCTTGGCCTCTGAAAATCGTGTCATGGAAGCCTTTATGTTTTAGGGTAGATTTTCTTCAAAAACTAATCAGCAGTTGGAGAAGAAGGGTAAGAATAGGGGAAGGGACATGCACATACTTTACAACACAAAGAGGGGGGTTCTATTGATGCTTTATGGCTTCCGTCATGACGCGACAAGAGCCCACCGGAAGCCATACACCGAAGATAAGCCGCCGATCTGCTCAACACGTATGCCTGACTTTAGGTTGGTGATATTTCTCATTTCTTCTTCTGTTTCGCATTTATGATTCGAATTGAGCTCCGTATCCAGATAGTGCTTGTTCTTTTATGGAATTCTCCTTAACGCTTAACAATCTCGCCTAGGATAATGAGAAGGCTTCTTTGCCGACTTTTTCTAGGGGGTTTAATGACCGTGGCGAGCTAACTGGTTGTACCCAGATGCTGAGCGCTGCTCAAGCATCCAAGTAGTCGACCTCGGAGATACTCGTCCAGATGCACCGGGTTACTAATACTACTGGGCCGCCGAGACGTAAAAAAAGGATTCCGAACATATTTGGGCGCGAGAACTTTTTTTGGGAGAGAAGGAGAGACGGCATCGCCAAAGGTGAAGGTCGAGCGCAAGACTAAGGTTCTTATGCTTGTTATGCTTCATGGCGCACGGACACTGCAAGAATGATTATGCCATTTATTAGTTCCTGGACTCTACTCTGCTGACAATGGTATTTTACTGATGATGCAAAGGAGGAAGAAAGTGGTTCGTCGGTGTGGATTATTTCCACTCGTTCAACGCTGCCTGACCTGGCCCTGACCTCCCGCCGCACTCAAATAAGGTCCTTACAGCATTAGCCCTCTTTCCACCCAGCCGTTGCTCGGCCAAAATCCCACCCGCAGATCACAATGGTAATGGAAGTGGTATTGGAGCCATGGAAGGCGAGTTGGCATGAGTTGAGTTAGCGCGGGACGAACGACGACAGCAGGAGTGCTGAGGGTGAAATGGAGTGGGGGTGATCACGATATGTGGGTGACAGCAACGAACTGACGTGCCAGCACGGCGAGAATTGCCTGAGAGACATAAGCGAAGGAGAAGAAGAGAAGAGGGACGCGCACTATACGCCGTCACTATCTGATCTCGCCGTTTCGACTGGTCCAGGCTTCCCCTCATGTTCCGAGCCGGCCTCTCCCGCTTCCGCCTCCTGCTGCTCCTTACCATCGGTATTAATTGATTCGCACTTTCGACGTTTCCAGCAGGCACTGGTGGAGTAAAGATGGGCGGGGGCAAAAGGGGAGGCTGTAGAGATGCACTGTGTATGGAGAGGGCATAGGACGGGTTTTTGACGCTTACAAGACCAGCGGGTTTGCAGCAAAGGCGATAGGATAACATCGGGATCAGGATGCTGAGCGACAGCAAGACTGTGAGCAGCGAAAGGGGGAGCGAGGGAAGGCCGGGAAGGGTGCCGGTTCCAGGAGGGGGGGCCCGAGGTGGGGAACGCGAACAAAGTATGATGGCGGCGCGTTGACGTCACGGAGTCTTGCAAGCGTGGGAAAGCGCAGGAATGTCTCCCCGGACACTTGTCCCTTCGGTCCCGCCCCCATCGCCAGTTATATCATGTATGGGCTCTAGTTATCATGCACTGTATCCACAGTCGCTCAGATCTTGTTCCCTCGCATGCCGTTTTCCAACTGATGCCGCTTGCCTGCTGGCTTGCTCAAGATCTTCGAGATTAATGTCGCCATGGAGCTCCAGCACTCGAGAACCGTTATTTATGGGCCTACACAAGCTGCTCACGTACTTGCTTTTGATCCGAACCTTCGTTCGAGTTTCTTTATCCGCTCCCAAATGCTTTCCCAGCGATTCTCTTCCCCGTGAACACTGTGATTCCGTCGATTATTTCTAATCGTCTTCGATATAACGTCGCCAGTACTCCTCGCAGTATTCAAAGACGACGGCCTGGGCCACCAGAGCGACCTACGTTCAAAACACGATGATCAAATGCTCAGCGGTTACGACTCTTATGCTTGACGATTGGCCCAAGCCTTGCTTCGTGGGGGTGAGCTTGCTTTGAACGTCTCTGCGCCGTTTACTGTGGCCATGTCGCTAACCGGTGCGTTGGCTGTGTTCTAAACCGCCAAGCCCTGGACGCGCCCTTCTCCAATTATCCGAGGGGGCCTGGAATATTCAACATTCTTTCTCAAGAAGGGTCGATAAGATGAAAGAGATCATCGGGGATATTTGTTGCAATGTAGCAGTGTTGTAGGAAGAGCCCCTTTTTTTCGTCCCTTGTCAGGGTTTGTAGGGTATAACTGCTTAGCAATATAATATCGTAACGGCGCCGCTCCGGCGCGTCCCCGATCCTATTAAGCAAGGTATACTCCAAATGTTCATTCTCCATTTTGCAAGTCTATAAGGCTCTTGCACTAATTTGATATTTATTAGCACGCCTTTATTGGCGTAGCGCTACCGACGTTTCTTGCCTGAGCAGCGTTTAGGTCGTAGTGGTTCAAAGTCTGCCATGACCAATGAAACGTGTTTTTAATTTAAAGGGGGAGAGAGAAGTGGGTTTTGACGGGCCACCACATTGCGACTGGGACTTTTGATCTTGACAAGTTGCTCAGCTTCCTCTTCCTTTCCCAGAGCCAGAGTGGAGTTGCAGTTGCGAGGCATTGCCTTCGGCGCTTCGGGGTCGGACGACGAGATATCGTCCAGGTCGAGTCGTAGTCATAACGTCTAGAGAAATTTTCGTCCTCCCCACCTCCGCCGTTTGCCTCCAATGCCATCCCACTGTGACGATGCGTAAAGTCGTCAGTCAGCCTTCTGTTCGGCATGGACAGGTCACTAGTGAATTAAGCGCCCGCTCCATCCAAGGATAAATCCGCTCCGTCACTTTGAGGCGCCTGGGGGGTTTAATTGTTACAATATTTACCGAATCCGATTGCTTCACGATTAGAATCATCCACCAGTTGTCTCTCATTACTGATCTAAATCTGCTACAAGTCCCTGTTTCTTGTGCTGACAAATGTTGTAATCCCTCCTTTCGGATGAGCTCAGTAGCAGAGAGTATCCGTTACAGCTGCTGATTCTTTTGGGCCGCTGCTCTTGGATATTCGGTATTGTCACACTAATACAGTCATCGAACGCATTGTCGGTATGTTTCGTCAATTCAACATCTCAAAAATTATAATCGCTGAAGCGTCGAAGTCCGGATGATAATCGGCCTTAATGCAATTGTTTGGGTTTAACTATGCGGGCATTCAGTCTGGTGCCTATTCGCTCGCAGATCAAATGGACGTCCATCCTTTCTCGAAGCGCCAGGTCTGGTTGGTTCCTTCCCACTTAGCCCAGGAGGCTGATGGGGTACCACGGCTTGGAATCGCCATGGTTGGACGAGGATCGGAGGTTTCATGTGGTCCAAGGGGACGAAAGACACTGTCGGGAAACGTAACCCGATGCTAACCGTAAGCTATCTCGACACTCGAAAGATCAGCAAACATCGTAACCGATAGACGGAACAATCCTTCTCATCGGGGAGGATCTCCACCTGTGAAAGGCTCAGACTTTGCTGATGAGCTTGGGTGCCGTCGAAAGTGCTGGCCCTCGAAGCCGATGTAGTGCGTACGTGCGTTCTTGGAGGTACCAGTCGTTGCGTGGTTGTCGACCGAGACCGAGCTTCCCAACTAAGATCGGCAGGCATTCGTGGTCTGGATCGTGACGTGCCGTACGGTGAGAACCATAATTACCTGCTGGTTGGGCCGCCGTGCCTTGGGGTAACCGATAACTGCAAGTGTCACGACAATCGTGAATGTGAAAGAGTGGGCGATGAAAGGAAGCAACGAACCATACTGTCGCGGTTGTTAGTGCCGTTCGGATCGATGGGCAGTTTCTCCTTGAATTCTCTCCATAAACGGCAACCTCCCGCCCTTGGCACTGCCGCTGATGCGTCTCTCAGCGCCTCCCCTCCCGTTTGCAGGCTGCCGACCATCCAAAATGGTACACGGCATACAGCTTACCAGACATATCTTCAATTTCTGACCATTATAATCCCGTATAATCCCTGAAATCGTCTGTGGATGTGCTTTGCAGGCCTGACAGCCTCTTTTCCGGGCAAGCATATCATTTGAGAGCATGGAACGTCGTCAAAAGATATCTTAGAGGGACATATGTATGTCCAAAAGCTATGTATTATGCACAGTTGGGCTATATAGTCGTGGGGCGGAGGGAACGTTACAGGTTTCCAAACTACAGAATCTGAAAGAAAATGGTCTACGGGATCTGAAAGCGGCTTTCAGATTTCGCCCATCAAAATTTGATGGAGTCTGAAAGTTTCAAACCCATTTCAGATTCCTACGGGAAGTCATCCATTGCTCAGTCTGAAAAGCGTCTGAAAACCTCGCCGCCATATGGTTGCTCCCCATTTGGGTTCGGCTAATCGGCTATCACCAGTCTGGAAGAAATCTGAAAATTCAAACCGCTTTCAGATCCTGCGGGAAGTCATCCAGTCTACGCAGTTCAGGAGTCCAAAATGAATCTAGTTCGCTATGATCCGCTTAGCGATCCACTCAGCATAAGAAGATTGCCCGTACCTTTCTCGAAGGTCCAGGTCTGGTTCGTACCCTCCCACTTACCCCAAAGACTGACGGGGGTGCAAGGCTTCGAATCTCCGTGGTTGGACAAGTCGAAATTCATGCGCGTGTTCGGCACAAAGACTCTGTATTCGCCGCCGTCAATTGGTAGGCATCCTCAATAATTTGAAGGAATGACTCGAAAGACGACGCACCTGAAGGCATTGCCGTTCTTCTCATCGGGGACAATGTTCCACTTGCACGGCTCCGAGGAGCTGATGAGCTTGGTGCCGTCATGGTGGCTGCCCTCGAAGCTGATGTAGGTGCCACTGCGCGCGTTCTTGAGCTGCCAGCCACCGTCGGCTTGAACGGCCTCCCACTGGTCGACGCACATGACGTGAGACACAATATACGAAGAGCGTTAGCAAAAAGAACGTACCTGTTGGTTGGGCCCGCCGTGCTTGGGGTAGCCGATGACTGTAATGAAATACCCTAAATCAAGGTCGAGGACGGCAATGGGCGATCAACGTACTGTCACGGTTGTTCGTCCCGTCGAGGTCGATGGCGGTGCCGCCTTTGACGTTGGTAATAACATAGCGCGCTCCAGCTTCGATTCCCATAGTGTCTTTGAGTTGCGAGTTCGAGATTAAGTGTTGGATCCTGAGATGTTCTTTCCTGCACAAAACAACGGCCTTTATATACCCTCTGTTTGAGGGGCCCACTGCGACACACGGTCGCAGATCCCATCCAATCACAAAGCCAGAGGGTGGACGGATGACGGCGCGTTTGAGCTCTGACTCCGCGCCCCCCGCTCGCACAGAGCCCACAACGTCATAGGACCAAAACAAATGGAAGCTGCGCACACTCGCTCCATCGGTTCGAGAGCTTTCGAGATTGCCGTGTGGCGCCTTCCGAAAGGTGTGAAACGAGGAAAATTCGTCCTCCGTCGAGCATGCGGAAAGGGGGACGTTCCGAATGCATTGGCAGAGACTCGGATACCGATTTGATCAAGCCGGAACCTCCGGGCGGTAGACAAAGACATCGTCATTGTCTGTCTCGCGCACCGTGGGCCAAAATCTTCTCCTTCGTCCTCTACAGATGAGATCTCAAGACTCGAGAGCGCTCTTTCGCCGTCGAAGAGCATGCGATCCAACCCGGAATCGAGGGACGACCCCACAACCCACCTGTGACCATTCCATCATCGCTTTTGTCGACTTGACGTCATCGATCTCGAGGCACTATTCCGGCTCCCCCAACGCAAGGGCGAACTGTAGATGATTCTTTCTGCAACCGGTAGACAATACGCCAGCGAGCTTCCTGTCCAGCGAAGCCAACTAGTCATCGAGCGAGGCTGTGAGGAATTTTGATTCGCGCAAGCGTGATACAGCATCCACACATGACGTTGTGGACCGTCGCGGCGCATCGTGGCCGTGTAGATGCCTCCTTTCGCCGCTATTCGCCCACAGAACGATGAAATCTAGAGTGCTGCCCGAGAGGTCAGCTGGTTTGCAGGGCAGACGAGAAGGACTGATCGTGGCGATAAAAGAGACGATAATTATTGATTGCCTCGGAGCCTCGAAACACGATCCGGAAGTCATGCGAAGGCAGTTGAGAATCGATAGTGTCCACAGTTCGAAAGAAAGAACAGAACCGAGGTACTAGCAGCTGGTGACGATGATGTTCGACACCAAAAATTGGCTGGAGCCTGAGAGAGCCAAAAGAGAGATAACTTCCCACAGTTTCGGCATCGTGCCCGGCATACTCAGTACTATGTCCCACGCTTTCCCACTGGCAGATGAATCGGTCCATGGAGGCTGCTACATAACATGAATCTCACCAATCTCACCAAGATAGGGAAGACGAGGACGCAAATTCAGCCAGTACGGACGACGGCCTCCGTTTCCAACTAAAGCCAGGAGTACAGTAATAAGTCACAACAACAAATGCTGGACTCGGACAGAGTTGTGAGACTTAAAGGGACCAAACGAGGGCACAAACGCTAGTATAAAGCATCGAATGTACACTGTACAATAACAACAAAATTCAGCCGGCGCTCAACATTCAGGAGTTGTACGAGCGCATAAGCATCACCCAGGAGGATCATTCGGGTACCAACAAGGAGAATTGAAGGGGTAGTATCGTCCGCGGTTTAGACTGGGCGAGAAGGATGTTAATTAGCTAACATAGTAGAAGCCGCACCATCGAGAACGTACCTTGAGTGAATTTCCACGTCTGATGGAGGCCATTCCAGGTATACCAAAGCGTGACGGGGTTTCCGGACGAGGGGTTGCCTCTAGCATAGAGGTCAAGGTTCTGGTGGGTATTTGGGACGAAAATTCTAGCAAGAAGGCCAAACGTATGCGTCAACATCACTTCAACAAGCCGAACGTCAAACGCTGACCTGAAGGTGTTCTCGTCTTGCTCGTCCCTCCAAATGTGCCAGTCAAAGGGAGGTCGACGCCACAATTCGGGTACCATCGGAGGTAGAACCATCGATGGAGAGGTAAGTGCCGGTGGCGACGCTGCGGAACGTCCAGGAATTTCCTGTCCAGTTCAAGGTCCACTGGTAGTGTTGAAAGGAGGTCAACGAGCTATGTAGCATATGTTGAAAAACTGGGGCTTACCTGCTGGTTTGTGTGGCCATGTGTGGCCCACCCGGTGACTGCGAAGGAACGTCGGGAAACGCGAACTCTTCAAAAGAACAAGAAACGAACCTGTGTGGTTGTCACCCGCGGACAGATCAATGGCCGTTCCAGCCTTGACGTTCGTGATAACATATGTGAGCCCTGCATGGACATTGGCCGTCATGGTGATGTTGAGAGGTTTGGGGTAGACTACAAGGGGGGGGAAAGAAAGAAAGCGAGGAACGAGGTGCTTTGACGGCGGCGAGCTTAAGAATGCTGGATGGCGTCCTTTATGCCACATCATCCAGAAGATTACGCGCATTCCAGAAGGTGACGTCGAGAATCCGACCCTAATTAATTCAGGCTCCAAGACGGCTATTGATCGCGAGGATGCAAGGAGGCAGTGATGGGGGAGGTGCGTGCTCGAAGGCACGTACGTATGTCATGGTGCGCGATCAGCACCCACCCGCGAAAAGGATCCGAGCCTAGCTCGCTCTCCTTGTTTTCGACAGCACAAATGTCCAGCAGAGGGTTGAGCATGCCTAGGGGCACGACTCATGCTCCCAGCCACCAAAACCACGTCTGGCTTAATCCACGAACAAAGAACCAATGCGGAAATCAGAGAAAGGAATCTTTGCGGGTGGTTGCTCAGGAGGCGCCTTGATGGTCACTGTTAGGGGCGGTAATGTCATTGAGCGGGCAGTGAGCGGGGTGAGCGATTTACCACCAGCTGCGGGGACAAGAAATGAAAGCCTGTGACGACGTTTTCAATCTTCGCACTAACGCCGGGTCTAGACTTCTGAAGACGATGACGTGCTGGCATCCACCCATGTCGCGCGACGAAGACTGATCATGAAAGATTATCGAAGAAATCCTTAAATAAAGAAGTATGGATACCACATATTATCAAAACAAAAACTAGCGGTGCAAGAGTGGGATTGTTTGGCGCTTATTGCACATAAGTCACGGCGCCTAAATCTAGTGATCGCACCTGCCACCCGAAGGATTGGAAGAATTTGATGAAAACATTGTTTAGAAGTCATCTATCAGGAATACAATGATTATTCAGTGTATTGGTGAATAATAGCACTTACCCTCAGTCAAGCCACCATCCTCGTTCCTCGGCCCTCATGCGCTCGAGGTACTTCGACATCGCCATTCGTGCAATCCTAGATTTGCGAGGGAAGAAGACGGATATTGGCTGGAATACACACTCCGTGCAGCACTCGATGAGCTCAGCAGATCGGGGTGCTTTGGTGAGCATTTCAGGAAGGAAGGTCAAGGCGAGGCGATAAGCGAGCAGTTCGGAAGAAGAGTGAAGGAGGATCAAGGGGGATCGGGGGGACGCACGATACGCGAGGGTTGGAGCGAGCTCAGGACCTCGCCAGCACCATGTTTCTGGTGTATGTGCCTTCCCACAGCTGTCGCAGAAAGACCATTTGAACCATTTTCCAGGTACCATCCTGAAACGAGAGTGCTGAATCCTACGGAATTTCCAGGGATGATTCTTCAGAGGTTTCGTCAGTTGGGCAAAGGTGTCAAAGACATTTGTCAAGGGAACTGGGCGGCACAAAAGGCGAATTAATGTAACTGCTGCATCCACAAACTTTGCGCCATTCACAGCGTTTTGAACAGATCTTCTCGGATTGTGGACCAAGGCAGAAAGAAAAGAAAACCATTCCTGGAACCTTGGAATACGCCGGCGGAGATAGAAAGGGTCTGGCTCTACCTCTTTCTGTCCCTGTCCAAGCATGTATGATAGTGCCGAGTCGGTGCTTCTAAATGCCATAGTTGTAAAGCTGCTCAATAACAACGGAATGTAGGTCGATTGAGAATAGAGTTTCTCCAGAACAAAGCAGGCCTGAAATTCAAAGATTTGTAGTTGGGATTCATACAGTTCTTGGGCATCTTCAAATGCCTATGTTTGACCATACAGCTGCTAAGTGAATGGTAAATGGTTCTAGGATTAGAACGTACCATAATCCGTATTTGAGTAACCAAACCATAAACAGTGTAGCCGAGAGGGAAGTATTGTTGTAGAGAAGGTTTGGAGAGCAGGAGGCCAAGTTGACAATCTCGCAACGCATCGTGGAGCACTTGAGATTTGCACGATCCCAGTTTCTTGAATGACCGACTGAGACCTTCCAAAATGAATACATGGTTCACCAAATCGTTCTGTAATATCCAAGACACCCATTCGGCAATGCTCGGTTCCACATTAACGAAGTATTGCTTCGAGCGATGCTGATTCGTCAGGAATTCCCCCAGAGAGGCATGCCGGAAATTCATTTCCCAGATACCGGGGCCACTTTCTGGCTTGCGTACAACCTCGACGACAGATGAAAGGTCGCCGAAAATTAACCTGATATCGTCAAAACTGAGAGCGAGCACGTCACGCACAATCTGACTGATCATGGTGTCGAAATAAATACTGGCAAGCTTAAAGCTCAGGACTTTCAAGACGGAATCTACGTGTTCTAGAGATGAAAAGAGGTGGATATAGAGGTCATCGAGGTCTGCGAATGGGTTATTGTTTTGCTCTGCATGCAGTGCCAGAATTTCGTTGAGACGATTGATTGGATGACGTCGGATATTGCGACTATAGTCGATCGCAATGTGAGCATAGAGGAACTGCCCACATGCCCTGCGCACAAGCTTGTTAGCATCATCCGAGCTTGGCCACGACGATGGGATGGAGTCTTTCAGAGGGTGTGTGTTCTTGATCTCCTCAAACGCATCCTCGAGGACATGGCGGATGTCACTGTCCGCATCTCCATATGTACCAAGGGAGTGGTAGGTCGTGATGTCTCGCATGAAAGCTGAGTCGAATTTTAGGGAAATCTCCTGGTCGGGACGGCTCCCGACAAGGAAAATGAGTCGATGACCAGACGCCCTTAAGGAGTGCCCCGCTCTAGTGATCATCTCGAGGATTTTGTACCGCATGGATGGGTCAATGCATTCGTCGAGGCCGTCTATGACAATGAGCGGTGGGAAGTCGATCTGGTCTACGGATGCCTGTTGGAGGGGTCCGATGACGAGCTTCAGCGCCTGCGCTTCCAATGATCTGGTGTGGAGAACAGGGTCGTGCTCGAATGCTTGTTCGATACGGCGGCGAGCATGCGGGACAACCAATCCAATCTGGTACGCTAACGTCGTGACAAGGGACTTTGCGTTGTTTCGTGTAGGATCAGAGCGGCTGAAGAAGAAGCTGGCGAGCAAGAGGCCCTGCTCCTCGCACATTTCTGCAATTGTCTGCCCGATAGCCGACTTCCCAACACCCACATATCCATTCAGCCAGAAAATGAAGGCTTCGGTGTCAATACCTCCCCGCACCCATGACATGATCTTCTCGAGGATTGCTTTGCGGGTGTGGGGGTGACATCTGGGTGGGTCATAACGCTCGCCTGAGTTGTGGAATGCACTGGTTGCGATTATCTCCTGCCAACCCTTGAAACCAGCTGTGAAGTGTTAATTAGCGCCCGTCTCGATGGATAGCCTACCTCCAAGAGCCCGACTTACCATGATCCGGCTCAATCGTCTCGACACGGATTGAGCTCTCTGCGATAGAAACGTAGTGAGCCCCTTCAAAGAATCGCACATCGCGTCGTCCTGGTGCTGACATTGCCGAGTCTGAGGCGAGGGGGTAAGTGTAAGTGTCAGAGTCGAGCTCGTCCGTGAGGACAGTGAGCCGAAATGTCAAACTTGCTGTGACTCGATCCAACCGGCCCGCTCAGGCTCCCACGATTTGACGTCGCCAGTTCACTTACAGCTTTTGGCAAGAGACTCAGCTGCACATTGTCCCTTCCCCCAGACCGTTCACCTCGACGCCGACTGCGAAACAGCCACGGTTCCCGCATTCCCGAGCAACGTCCCTGCCCGCGATAGTGTGACACAGAAATTATGACTAAATTGGGCGCCTTCCGACCTGCCAGTGGCATAAAGGTGCAGACTTGCTTCCGGAACAAGCGTGAAATCTTTGTACGAGACCCAAGATCGATTGAAAATTGATCCCAAAAGGTTTTCGGGGAAAAGGCCCAACAGCAGTCACGACTTCCGGGATAATCCCAGGTCGTGCGATCACTTATAGACTTAGGCGCCGTAAATCATGCGCAATAAGCGCCAAACATTGCCACTCCTAGTACACCCCTGGTTTTCAGTCGGACATTATCTTTTACGGTGTCCCTACTTATTTATTCAAATATTTACGTCTGATTCATTGTTACAAGAACATATGCGAGAAATACATTACTTAGTTACTTTAGTATTCGTAAGTGTATTGGCGAATAACCTCAGTCAAGCCACCATCCTCGTTCTTCGGCTTCCATCCGCCCGAGGTACTTTGACATCGCCCTCCGCGCGACCTTCGCCTTGTGAGGGAAGAGGATGGATGTTGGGCGGAATACACACTCCTTGCAGCGATTGATGAGCTCAGCAGATCGAGATGCCTCGGCAAGCATGTCGGATAGGAAGGTCAAGGCGAGGCGATAAGCGAGAAGTTCGGACGAAGGGTGAAGAAGAATCAAGGGGGATCGGGGAGACGCACGATATGCCAGAGTTGGGACAACCTCATGATATCCATAACATCCTGCGTTTGGCGTACGTGCTTTCCAACAAAAGTCGCAGAAACGCCATTTGAACCACTTTCCGCGAGCTGAACGAGTATGCCGAACCCTATGTGTAATCCAGGGGCGATTCTTGAGAGCTGTCATACGTTGGGCACGCGTATGGAAGACAAAACGTGTCGGACTCGACACCGGATGAGATAACAGTTGGATGAGTGTGAGTGCTGCGGCTGCGAGCTTGTCACCATTAACTCTGCATTGAAGAGACCTCTTTGGATCGCGTACAAAGGCAGAAAGAAAAGACAACCACTGTTGGGATTCTGCCCAACGCAGGCGTAGGCCAAGCGGGTCGGGCTGTAGCCCTGTCCCCTCCAATCCAAGTATACAACAGAGTGCTGCAGCTGTACTGTCATGGGCTCTAGTTGTAAAGTCGTTAAGTAGTAATGGGGTATATGCAGGGTGAGAATAGAGTTTCCCAAGGGCCAATCGGACCTGGGATTCAAAAACTCGGAGTTGGGATTCATACAACAATTGAGCATCGTCGAATACCTAATTTTTATAGCATAGGTGAGAATTAAGGTGTTCGATAGACCCAGAACCAAAACCTACCATCTTCTGAATTTGTGTGATCATAGAATGAACAAGGTCTCCGATGGGGGCGCATGCTTGAAGAGACGGTTTGGAGAGTAGGAGACCGAGAGAATAATCTCGCAACACATCGTGGAACTCTTGAGAATTGCACGACTTCAGCCTTCTGAAAGCGAGTTCAAGATCGTCCACTGGTTGCGGGTGATCTACCAAATCGTTGCACAAAACCCAGGACACCCATTCGACGAAGCTTGGCTCTACATCCACAAAGAATTGCCTTGAGCGATGCTCGTTCGTCAGGAACTCTTCCAGGGAGGCGTGCTGCAGACTCAGTTTCCAGGTGTATGTCCCTCTTTCCGGTGTGGTTAGTACAACGTCAACGACGGATGAAAGGTCGCCGAATAACCATTTGACGTCCTCATAATTAAGACCGAGCTTCTCGTGCACAATGTCACCGAATGCAAAGCCTTGGCCGGTAAATTTGGTGAAATGCAAGCCAAGTATCTTCAAGATACAATCTACGTTTTCGACAGATGAAAGGATGTGAGTGTAGAGCACGTCAAGGTCCTTGAATGGGTTATTCGGTTGGTTTACGAACAAGGCAAGAACTTCGGCCAGGCGGTCGATTGGACGATGCCGGATATTGCGAGTGTAGTCGATGACGATATGGGCGTAGAGGAATTGCCCAGACGCTCTCCATACAAGCTCATTGATGTCGTTAGAACTTGGCCACGGCGAAGGTAGAGAGCTTTTGAGAGGGTGGGTTTTCTTAATCTCTCGAAACCCGTCTTCGAGGAATCGGCGAATGTCGTGATCTGAATCGTCACTGTCACCGAGAGTGTAATAAAGCGTGATGCCTTGCAGGGAAGCCGAGTCAAACTTCAGCGAAATTTCCTGTTCGGGGCGGCTACCGACGAGGAAAATGAGGCGACGACCAGCTGCCGCCAATGAAACACTCGTTCGATGGATGATGTCAAGTATCTTGCACTGCATGGATCGGTCGGCACATTCATCAAGGCCATCCACGACAATGAGCGGTGGGATGTAAATCCTAGCTGCGGCCGTAAGGGGCTCAATGACAAGCTTCATTATCTGGACCTCCAGTGACCGGGTGTAGATGACAGGGTCGTGTTCAAACGCCTGTTCGATGACGCAGCGAGCAGGCGGAATGGCTAACGCGATCTGATAGGCAAGCGTAGTGACGAAATGCTTCGCATTGTTTCGTGTGGGATCCGAGCGACCGAAGAAGAAAGTGGCGAGGAGCAGGCGCTCCTGCTCGCAAATCTCCGCAACTGTCCGCCCAATTGCTGACTTTCCAACGCCGACCGAACCATTCAGCCAAAATATGAAGGCCTTGTGGGTGAGCTCGTCACGCACCCAGGACATAAGTGTCCTGAGGAGCGCTTCGCGGGTGCGAGGGTGACATCTTGGTGGATCAGAGCACTCGCCCGAATTATGAAATGCACTAGGTGCAATGATATGCTTCAGAACATCGAAGCCGGCTGTCAAATAGAAATTAGCGCCCGCCTCGCTGATCTATTTTTGGACGGCTAGACTTACTTGCCTTGGTCGTCTGAGTCGTCTCGACGTGAAATGCACTGTGGGCGATAAGGACATTTCGGGCTCCTTCAAAGAACCGCACGTCCTGTAGTCTAGTTGCTGACATTGCTGGGTGTGAGGCGCGATGTGGTGGTAAGTTACGAATCTGAGAGACCGCGGTGGGCGGATGTTTGCACCAGTAGCGCTGTTATGAGAGACATCCTAAACACTGCCTGCTTTCAGGGCCCTTATGTAGATACAAAGCTCTTACCCAGCGAAGCTGGACAATTGACCTATGATAGATTTTTTGAAGGGCCGTATAGATTACGTTTTGAAACAGATACGCCACATGTCGGAAACAGTCCGCCCTGGAGATGATGGACAACGTAAGAAAGAGGCGTTGTACGCTTTGACATCGATTAGCAGTTTGTCAGAAAAGAGACGACACAGTGCTGGCAGGGGCACGTATTGGAGGCGACAAAGTGTTCTGTCATCACAAATGCTTTGAGAACAATGCCTTTCAATGCGAAAAAGAATGAATAATTGCCTTATGGAAGATTCCTTGTGTTTTCTCCTACTGCGCAGTTATTGTTTCGATTCATTGTAGGCGGAAACGGGTCCCTTGCCAGCGGTGTCAGAAACAGTAGAGTAGAAACCACCAATGTCCTGGTTCAAGATGATCGCCACCTGATGATGAAAAACGACGCGCGTTGGGAGAACACCAAACGCACCAGCAGTCAGGGGATGTTCGTAGCGTACAGAGAAGACGATGAAAGTCCAACTCCTCGCCAACACCGCCCTGCTTTTGCGTCTTTCAGTCATAAACTCACGAGGTAACATGAAAAACGTACTGCAAGAAACACCAATGTCACAACCTACTGATCACATCTTGGGTTTCAAGGCTGTCCGAGGACCGAAAGGAAACTGGATTTATCCACCAACCACAAAGAAAGACCACAAATTATGGGAAAGCACAGCTGTCTCTGTCAGAACCTGTCAGAACCCATATTATATTCAAAGTTAGTACTTGAGATATCCAAAGCACGAAGTCTGGAGGCGGTGTACTCTATTGAGAGAGGGTAACGAGGAAAGGTTGAACCCTAGTATCATTCTAAAAGTACAGCATACATCTCATTCTGCGTCAGGACGACGGCGAGAGGGGCAAGCAGTGGACAGGTCCGCGTCCACTGGACGTCCCGCTTCGGGGGATGGGAAGGGAAGGGTTCAACTCAGAAAATGAGTCAACGTCTAGGAGAAGCGTAGGAGGATGGTAGGTGGAAAGGAGCCTTTTAGATCCGTAGAAGAGATGCGGGCGAGACGACGGTGAAAACGAGCAAATAAAGAGAAGGGAAAGCATGATACACGAAGCGACGAAGGGCGATAAAGGGAAAGCAACGGTGATAAGAATGGATGCCAGTGGATGCGATAGTTGGAAATTGCGACGACGGAGATGCTGGAGGGTTGTCGGAATCGAGGAAGCAGAGGCAAAATAGGGGGCAAGACGTTTAAACGATGCCTTTGGCGATCATTGTCTCTAACCGGCTGAATTCGGGGACGATGGCCGCGTAGGTCATGAATGCATCCACGTCAGGCTCAGCGATCTTCGCAAGACCAACTTGCGCCTCCGTGTCGGACGTTACCAGAGCCACAACGGGGGCAAGTGGTGTGGGTGTCGTCGGCGTTGCAGCACCGGCACTCCCATTGGCGCTCGCGTTCCCAGACGGCGGCGCTGACAGACCGGCGTTCATCACACCCAGATTGCCAGCACCGAGATCAGGTGTCGTGTACGCGGTCGACGGCGCGAGACCGCCCGAGCCAGTGCTCGTGCTGGACAGCATCGTATCCCCGGTCTGTGTCCGCAGCCTGTCGCCAAAGGCCCCGCTGCCATACACCCCACCCCCAATAACACCCGCCGAGTTCAACCGCACAACAGGCGTCCTCCCATTCCTCTCCGCCTCGATCTCCTCGTCCTCATCCTCTTCCACAAACACCGTGCTGCCCAGTCCCGAGCGCGAGTTTGGGTGTCCATACGGCGTACTCGTGCCGCTATTCGCCCCGCTGCTCGGTGCCATCCCAGGCATCGTGCTCGCCGTGCCGTTGACATTGCTCTTCAGAAGCATGCCACCCGTTGCAATCCACCGCTTGCCCAGCAAACGCTTCATCTCGTCCTCGAACACCCCCAGGCTCCCAACACCCCATTCGCGGCCCCATATCCAGCGTGCAACGTACGCACTCCCAAGGGCTGGCCGGCTAGGAAATCCCGGTGCGGGGGCATTCCGATGTGGAATGACCTGCGCAGAGTCAACCTGCGTGAAGGTGGCGAAGATCGGTGCGTTGAAAATGTCGCCAACGAGGTTGGCCACGCTAGGGAAGTTAGCTGCGGCACCGGTGGCCAAAATCCTCGTTGGCAGCGTTGTGGGGTCGTACGGGTCAAACGAGAGACCCAAACTTGACAGAGAGTTGTTTGCCCGTCCTGATAGAGGTGGGGGAGTTGGGCTCACACCGCCTTTTCTTGACCCGAGGACGCCTGTTGAGACCACTTTTGCCCACTTGATGCGGAAGGAGAGAAGCTGGCTCTCCAGGAGACAGCGAGGGTTGGCACGCAGGTCTCGGAACTCGTTCACTTTGATCCCAGTCTCGAAACGGTAAATGCCCTTAACGCGTGTAAAAGGGTACGAATCTGGTTGTAAGTGCCAGAAACTGAATAGTTTATCATCGAGCCTGGGATGTCATGAGTATTTTGGAAAGGATTCAACGACAGAAAAGACACGAACCCGATAGAGCCACCTGGCGGAACAATCGCGACCAGGCGGTCAAAAGCACTCCAACTCTTGGTATACATGTCGCGCACCAGCGCCCGAGGTACATCAGCATTTCTACGGAGGTAGGTGAGCGACTGGATGCCGGAGTCGAAATTAGAGCGTACCTGCTGGAAAGCACGGCGATATATTTCCGCTTTTCATTTAAATCTTGGGCAGGATGTGGAAGTAGATTATAAAATCGGGTAGGAATATAATGCTGGGCGGGTGCGAGTAATGTATCCATAGGACCGAAAGAAAGAACCGCATCGCCGGCGGACGGGAGTAGGGAGAGATAAGAGGCCAGGAAGTCCGTCGTAAAAGGTGCCACCATGCAATCTGAAAAGAGTAATAAGTAAGAGGACGACTCGACGAAGGAAATGCGCACCTAGATCGAAACCATAGCGCTCCACAAGGTATCGAGAGACATTTCCGGTCTTTCTTGAACCTCCAGAAACGTCCACGTCACCCAGCCACCCTCTGACTCGTCTGCCATCTTCCCGGCTCCCTCCCACCACGTCAAGCACGCTCTCGTCCCAATAGCCTTGCCCGTTTCCAGCGACTGTATTAGCACCGTGCACCCAGGCGCCGCTGGCGCATGCTTCTGGTTCACCCATGCTTGTCCATTTTCCAGTAAAAAGACTGGCTAAGAAGGCGCTTGCGAGCTGAATGCGTCCTGTCCGAGCCCAGACCTCAGTAGACCAGGTTTCTCGCACGCGCAGAAGCTGAGCGGAGATCATGGAAGGGTTGGCGCAGATCCCTACGCGGGCAGCCATTCGATCTGGGCCTCCGAGAAATGACTCAATGGCGAGAGCATGGGTCTGGGATGAGGTATCTTGCGCGACGGGGGTGTTGGGAAGAGAAAAGGTGTGGGAGGGGAAATGTTGATGCAGAGGAACATGTGGATCCAGAGAGGACAACGAGGGGACCGTCGTCGATTTCCACCAGACAAGAGCATGCTGGGAGAGAATCAGCAGTAATTCGCGTAGGAAAGATGATTACTTACCTGGGCCGTGCCTCCAATCGCCTTTATTTTCGTGAGGTCGTAATTTCTGTGAAGCTTTTCGAGGAGGGTATCTGGTCACATGAGCGTGTCAGAGATCAGGAACACAAGGGCGTTGCCGAATCGGGAAGGCCCGTCGTATCCAAAAGAAAAAAAATTGGTTCCGCTGGGGAACGCATACTATAGAGGTGCACTTACCGAGTCCCTTCAGCCACATCTCCACTGGCGTTGTGTAGGCCTCCCCGGGGGTCGTGAAGATACCTCCTTGTGTTCTGCAGCGCCGGGATACAGTTAGCTCTGCCTGTGCGCGGAATGAGATGGCAGATACACGTACTGGTACTCCGGCAGGTCGATATCAAAGTCGACGCACTCCACACCCACAAGCTCAAGGCTTTCGTCTACGATGGACGCCCGCAGCTGGTCTACACCCAGCTCGATCCCCAGGAAGAGCGACGGTCCGGTTTTAGGTATAGCAGGCATGTTGTGGATATATTAGAGATGCTGGTATCTTGGACGTGGTATTCAAGTAAGTGCTGAGCGTATGGTATCTGAAATACTGGAATCGTCGACTTCGTGAGAGCGACCCGGCCCTGTGGGTATTGCGCGCGCGATTGGGGACGAGAAGGAGCGTGAGGTGGCAAGTCTAGTTGGACGAAAGCAAAAGGTGTGCGCGGGGGATGGCGGGGGTCGTTCGTCGATGCGGCTTCCGACAGTCTCGTGGTCGTAAGGTAGAGAGAAACTAGGAGAGGTAAGGGCTGGAAGAGAAAAAGATGGACGCGAGCTTTCTCAGGCATATCCAGCGACTTCACGATTATGTAACCCGGCATCCCCCTGCCGTCCCTCTTCTCTTCTCACGCTGCCATACACTCAGACTGCTCCCTTTCTCCTCGACCACTGCCGCCGACCAGGAAATACAAATACCGCTGCTCACAACTACTCAAAACCCCTTCATATCGTTCCTCAACCTCAACGAAAACCCAGTCCGCACTGGCTGCTCGCCACTGGCGTGTATCACCGCCGGTTGTTCTGTTGCACATGCCATGCAATAGAAGCCCTCTGCTGTGTTCTGATAGATATTTACGACCGCCGACCGGTGACGGCCTTGTCAAGTCCCACTTCTCTGCACTAGCGCCCCTCTTGATCCGTCTGGTCAATCTCAAGGTTCGGGCTTGACACCTTCCAGCTGTTTGGGGCGCAGTTGGGCGTTTCAAATGCGTCAACATCTGTTCGTCGCTCCACACAGCGCTGATCAGTGATCACCACCGCCCACCACCGCCCCCAATCGACTCGCTGCTAGTTTCTAGACCATCATTTCAGAGGAAGTTCATCTCGGCCCACGGAACAGTCCATCCCCGGACGTACGGCAACACTATTCCATCTGGTTCCATCCGGAAGCCCTCTCAAAATACTCCCGTGGTCTTCGCTAAATACATACGGCATCCCAAGCGTTTTCTTTGGCCCCGAATCCACTTCCGACTCATGGCGGCCTATTCGCGGGTCGGCGTTCTGCAGGCGCGTCTCCAACAAGCGGCGATCATCTACCAGGTCGTCGGCGCTCAACTGCTTTTTACAACCCACTTGTCGATTTTGGGTTGCCAGAACGCAACCTACCTGCTATCTGATGGACGGGTTATTTGAAGGCTGACGGAAACCCCCACGCCATCTCTCTCGTCACTCACTACCTGTGCTATCAAATCCTTTCTCCTACCCCAGTTTCCCTCGGGTCGAAACTGTCATATAGGTCGCTGCATTAGTCTTTGATTCCGGGCTCTCGGAAGTCGGAGATAGTCGAAGCATGGCGTACGTGGGTGTGCACGGGAGAACCTCCTCTCCAACTTGAACGATGGCGACGCCGAGCGGAAGCTTGGACGGCATTGCTGGCTGACATTGATTATCTGCGTGAAAACCACCGTCGGCGATTCCCAGCAGATGATCACAATGCCTGATACTGACAGGATCCGTTATCCCGCTCTCGGACAGGCTGGGGGAATCTAAAATATGTTTAGACAACCACCGTAGGCGGCAAAGGCTCGCTACGCCATCCTAGCTTTTCTCGGCACAAAATCTTCATCTTATGGACAAATTAATCTTATTCGAACGACGAGAACTGTACACAAGTAGAAGAAAATGACAAGACTTCTACATGTCGGAATTGCATCTGCGTACCATTATTTTTTGAACCTACCCGGCCTTTCTCAGAAGAAATCTGAAGCGGAAAAACATAAGGAAAACATGGAAATGTGAGCAGGCCTTGTACAAAAACTTCGCTCAAATCCCCCGTTGTTTTTTTAGTATAGAATCGTTCGACAAATCATACACACTTATTCGAGTGCAGTAGTGCAAAGGGAAAGTACAACAGCATGTCCGAGGCCGCCGTTGGATTTGCGGGCCTACTTTTTGTACTCGCCCAAGCGCCCCTGCACAATAATAATAAAAACTTCCTTCAAGAACCTAACGATCGGCTCGTTGAGGGCACTTACCATCACCTAATTTTCTTGTTTCTGATTCTGTCTGTTCTTCAGCTGCAGACCACAACGTCGCTGCCACATTGACAGGACATTGTTGCATTTCCTGCATAGTAGCCTCGTTCTGACTAGTTAGGGTCAGGCTTGAGCTTAAAGACTCACGTAAGTTATTTATACGGCTCTGTCAAACTGTCTATCTTCTCTGTGTTGGAGCTTTGTACTTACACAAGGGGGTTGAAGGCGAGCAGTGTCCGGTTTACGAAACTCTCTCATGCCAACGGCGCCGCTGGTGCAAACATGCATCAACCCTCAACATCTCAGACTCGACAGTTACCACCACCTCGCACTTCGCATCCAACAATGTCAACAGCAAGACGAGCAGATGTGCGGCTTTTTGAAGGAGCTCGCAATGTTTTTATCGCTGACAGCGCATTTCGCGTCGAGATAACCCAATCGAGTAAGTCAGGCCGCCCAAAGATAGCACGCCAAGGCGGGCGCTAATTTCCACTTCTCAGCTGGCATTGATGGTTTAAAGCTAGTCATCGCACCGAGCGCTTTCCACAACTCTGACGAGTGCTATGACCCACCGAGATGTCACCCTCGCACCCGCAAAGCCCTCCTAGGCAGAATTATGTCGTGGGTACGGGGCGTGATTGACACCGAAGCCTTCATTTTTTGGCTGAACGGGTCGGTTGGCGTTGGGAAGTCGGCAATTGGGCAGACGATTGCGGAGATATGCGAGCGGGAGGGCCTGCTCCTGGCTAGCTTCTTCTTCGGTCGCTCGGATCCTGCACGCAATAATGCAAAGCACTTCGTGACTACCCTTGCCTACCAGGTCGCGCTGGCCGTGCCGCATGCTCGCTATTGCATCGAACAGGCATTTGAACATGACCCCGTCATCCACACCCGATCACTGGAAACCCAGATAATGAAGCTTGTCATAGAGCCACTCGGACGGGCAACCGCAGTGCAAATTGGCATCCCACCGCTCGTTGTCGTGGATGGCCTCGACGAATGTGCGGACCGATTCATGCAATGTAAAATCCTCAGCATCATCCATCAAGCAAGTTGGTCGTTAGCGGCAATCGGTCATCGCCTCATTTTCCTTGTTGGGAGCCGGCCCGAACAGGAGTTATCTCTCCAGTTCTACTCAAGTCCGATTCAAGATATCACGATTCATTATACCCTGGGCGACTGTGTCGATTCAGATGATGATGTCCGCCGTTTTCTTGAGGATAGATTCGAATCAATCAAGAAAAGCCATCCCGTTAAAAACTCTATACCTTCCTCGTGGCCCTGGTCAGAGGATATCAATGAGCTCGTGTGGAGAGCGTCTGGACAGTTCCTCTACGCCCACATCGTGATCGAATACACTAGCAGTATCCGACATCATCCAATCGACCGTCTGGCCGAACTGCTCACCTTATCATCACGGCAGGCAAACAACCCATTCGCGGATCTTGATGTGCTCTACACTCATATTTTTTCATCCATCCAAAGTGTAGATTCTGTCTTGAAGATTCTCGGGTTGTGTTTAGCCAAATTCAGCAGCGAAGACTTAGCACTCAGCGACATCGTGCGCAATAGGCTCGGTCTCGGCTACGAGGATGTCAAATTGTTATTTGGCGACCTTTCATCCGTCGTTGACATTGTATACACTTCGGAAAGAGGATCGTCTACCTGGGAAATGAATTTGCAACACGCCTCCCTGCAGGAATTCCTGACGAATCAACACCGCTCAGGGCAATTTTTTGTGGATATAGAGCCAAGCGTCGTCGAGTGGGTTACTTGGGTCATACGGAACGATTTGGTGGATCACCCGCAACATGTGGACGATCTTGAGGTGGCTTTTAGCAGACTGAAGGCGTCCAAATCTCAACTTCTTCATGAAGTTTTCCGAGATTGTCATCTCGCCCTTCTTCTGTCCAAACCCTCTCTTCAACTAGTGTCTATCCAGCTCTCTAGGTTCATTTACAGGACTATCACAGCAATAAAGTATATGGTGCGTTCTTGGCTCTCGTCTACCCGATTTCTACTTATCCCATTTATCGTTGAATTTAGCCTTTCGAAGACGCTGAAATATTATACGAAACACAGCTACAATCTTTTGAGTCCCAGGTGCAATTGATCTTGGGGCGCTTTTACTCCCCAGCGGTCTACCTGCCATTACTGCTGAAGGGATTTACCACCCGTGCACCTCGTCACACTGAGTTGGCTTTGTGTGATATGTTAGGGATAGAACGGAAAGAATTAGACACGCGTGACCCTCTCGGCTTTACCTGGCGTGGGCACCAGTGGTCGCAATTCTTCTCATTTCTCTCTACCTTCATCCATGATCCAACCAGGTCTTTCGAGTATGCAATGGACGGTGTCAAATTGGCAGAAGCAGCACTTGCACTCTTCCATTTCCTGTGCTACCCGAAGTGGTCAACCAACATTTCTGGGAAATTCCTTTCCTCGTATACTGAACTTCTGAAATGTCGCCCCTGGACCTCACGCAGGATGCGACGGTCTCGATCTAATACGGCACCCGGCAAGTGGTTTAAATGGCGTTTCTGTGATCATTGTGCGAGGGCACATACAGCAAAAGCGTTGTGCACTGGATATGATCAGTTTGTCCCGACCCTCGCATATCTTTCATCACCCCAATCATCCTTGATTATTCTTCACACCTCGCCCAAACTGCTTGGTTATCGGTTCGCACTGACTTTCCTATCCGACATGCTTGCTGCAGCATCACAGTCCGCCGAGCTCATTGCGTCCTGCAAAGAATATGTATTCCACTCAACGTCCATCCTCTTCCCTCGCAAGTCCAAAATCGCACGAAGAGCGATATCGGAGTATCTCGAACGGATGAGCATTGAAGAACGAGGGTGTTGACATGACTGGGGGTGGGTCCTAACTTCTGGCCCATTAAATACTTTTAGGCAAACCATTTGATTTTTGTTTGGTGAACGCGACCCGCTATGTTCGTGGAGTACATCAAGGGCTCCGAGAGGGTGAGGGAGGAATTTAAAAGTTAATGGACAGAGAAGGTTATTCTTAAGCGTTTCTTTCTGGCTTCCGTCAGCTACCGCGCCGAGGGACATCACCGGCATTAAGCGCTGTGCACTAAAGATATCGATAAGCGCCTGTCTAATCCGAATCGACTCGTAGTAATACGCATACGCTCGGTGTTCACTTTCGTTCTTCGCGTGCCTGACTTTGATCGGACAATTTTTGTCGATGCTGCGTTACCTCTGGTGCACGTTCGTTGACCCATCCTTAGAGTGAAAGCTATTCACCCAGCAGATTTGTCGCCAAAAGAAAGAGGATTCCTACTCAATATGAGCAGAGGGTTGCTCTTGAGGTTGCCTACCCAAATGTACGCACTGGGATCCGACCTCACTAGCACTGGCGACTGGCAATTTGTGGATGCAAATTTGATCTGACGTCCGCACTAGGATTTAACATGAGTGCGCTTTGGGACCACTTTCGGTCCGCATAGGGATCTGACCTAGGATGCTGCCAATAAGTCGGAGTTTAAACTAGATAAACTGGTGACGACAGGTTCTTTCTCGATGACTCTTAACCCAACTTGAACTTCTGTCATGCCCACCCACCTTACTGTGCCTATCTATGTGGCGAATCCTAATGGATCTCGTCAGCCGAAGCATATCACGCGCTACACTATTCAGGACGAGGGGGCCAACCTGTGCGCCTTGCGCGATTTTGCTGCCGCAAGTCTAGATGATTGTGGCATCGAGCTGCCCGAGAACCTGTTGCCACGACTTTTGGTGGTATGATCTAATAAAACTCATGGGCCTGTGAAATGACTTGTTTCAAAGTAGCTCGATGACCCCCTGTTCTCACCGCCTGCTATGCCGATGCTGAAGGACCTGCCTCATGAGTTACCAGACGACGAACGTCTCGGGTGGGATGAATGGACATTCTCTTCAATCCGGATCCATGAGAAGGAGGGAAGCGTTGTCATACTGTATGGTACGTCTTCTCCTTTCGTAGCTCAGCCTACTGTCAAACCGGCTTCTGGTTATAGAGAGCGGCAAGCGAAGGGCGGAACAGGCGGCCGACCTCAGCGAGTTCCAACAAGCGAAGAAGGCCAAGCTAATCTCCAAATCTCCTTCGGAAATGTCGAAACCCGTGAACTATGAGGCCATGCAGAAGTCACAATTGGATCCTCGACGACCGCCCAACTCCAGACGAGGGCCTCCCACCCGTACCACTCCTTTACTCCGGGTTCGGCCACTTCCTCGACATCTACAATGGGTGTGAGGATTTTCCGGAACTGTCCAACCTCGACCTTCCTCGATTGCAGATTGCTGTGGAAGGATTTGCGGAGGCAATGAGTGCTTTTTACAAGGATGAGGATGCTAGACGGGACGCAGGGCTACCCTTGCTGAACGAGATCTTCTCCTCGCGCAAATCACAGCTCCCTCCCTTTGTATACCTTCATGCGCAGTCATCCCTTAGTTTCAGGACTGATGGACGCAACATCGCTGCCCACAATACTGCCAGAACAGTGGTAGAATTCAAGAACGGGCTGACCGGAAACTCCTCCGTTCCCGAGGTGGAAATTACTTGCTACGTCGCTCAGCTCAACGCCGGATCGAAAGAGGTTTCTACATTGTTTAATCGGTGGAGGTTGCCATGCCTTGGCATAACTGTTGTCGGTAAGTCCCTCCCGACTTAGAGAAGCATTTACATGCCTGACAAAGCAGAAATAGGGCATCAAGTGACATTCTACGCCGTTGTTTCAGTCGGGCATCAGTATCGACTTGTCAGCCTTACCCCCACTCTGTCCTGTCTGGTCGCAAGTGCAAATTCCGATGACCGGAAACGCCTTCGTCGTGCTTTCACCGCCGCCTTGGTGCTCGACCTGCGTATCTTTACCGATGTCCGCCGCTTGCTCAAGCAGCCTCCCCCGACCATTCACCCTGATAGGTGGCGCCTTCCTGCTGTCACCCAACTCCGCAAATACCCCCCCTTGGAATCATCAGCGGAAAACCCGTCGGATCTCTACCTCGACTTTCAAATCGAGCACGATCAACGCTCAAACCCGTCGCGACTGATCTACATCGCCACAAGTCAGGGCCAAGAGATTGTAAGCAAGTTTACTCGAAGTTACTGTGCTCGATTACATGTATTCTGTGCCGAACTGGGCCATGCACCAAACCTTCTCGCATATGAACGTCTTCCGGGGGGCTGGTTTGGTGTCGCTATGGCTTACATTCCGTTTGTGCGCCATCTCAGTGACTGCAAGGCAGACACCACCGAGCGTCTCCGTTGGGGCAATCAGGCGCGCGAAGTGATGACTCGGTTTCACGAGGCAGGCCTGGTCCATGGAGACCTGCGGGATTCAAACATCATCGTTGATGGAGAGGGTCGCCTCCTTCTGTTGGACTTCGACTGGGGAGGTTCAGACGGAGAGGTCACGTATCCAACCTGGTCCTTGAATCCGCAACTGCTGGAAGGAAGGACTCATCACGATTTCATCATTCGAAAAGAGGATGATAAGAGAATTTTAGAGCATACTTTATCTCTCACTTCAGATGACCGATAGGGTCTGTTTGTAATCTCTGATTTTATTTGGTGAATAACTTCATAGTATGGGTGCCACTGCGCCTCGTCCCCCCTCGGTCAAACATACCCATCGGTTTGGACAGCAATAAAGTATATGGTGCGTTCTTGGCGTTCGTCTGTCTGATTTTTACTTATCACATTTCTCGTTGGATTTAGCCATTCGAAGATGCGCCGTTCTCGATCCAAGAGGGCCCCCGGCCAGTGGTTTAAATGACATTTCTGCGATTATTGTGCGATGTCCCGGTCACCAAAACTGCTTGGTTATCGGTTCGCCTTGACTTTCCTATCAGACATGCTCGCTGAAGCATCACCGTCCGCCGAGCCCATTGCGTCCTGCAAAGAACATGCATTCCACTCGGCGTCCATCTTCTTCCCTCACAAGTCCAAAATCACACGAAGAGCGATATCGGAATATGTCGAGTGGATGGAAGCGGAAGAACGAGGGTGGTGATTTCACTGAGGGTGGGTCCTTTCCTTTGGCCTATTAAATACTTTCTGGTATATCATTTGAATTTTTCTAGGTCCAATTTCTTCAATATGATACGCTATATTGGGGGAGGGTACACAGACCTTTATGGGCTCCGAGACGGGAGGGATGGATTCAGTAGTTAATGAATAGAGAGTATTTCTTTCTGGCTTCCGTCAGCTACCGCACTAGTACTGAGAGACATCACTGGCATTAAGCGCTGTGCGCTAAAGATAAGCGCCGGTCTAATCCGAATTAAATCTTCTTCGCGTGCCTGACTTTGATCAAACAAATTTTGTTGGTGCGTCTCGTGCACGTTCGTCGATTCATCCTTAGCACTTGTGGCAGATCGCTCTTATTCTTGGTGGAATGTACATTTTCTGATCTGCGGTTATCTGTAAACACATGTCCCCTACAAACTTGCTTTCAGAAAATAGAAACGTCAATTCTGCCCGCGGTGACTGCAAGGCAAGCTAAAGGACGAAGAAAGACATCTCAATTGATCAATGGGACTCGGGTAACCCCCGCTTCAAACAGGGGGAGTGTCCTCCGCCAACGGTGCTTAATAGAATCAATCGTGAAATGGACATCTATTATGTGCGCATGGCTCCACCTATAAATATATAAGTGGTTGTTCGAGGTTGCCCTCGAGGAGTTTTAAAGATTAGATTGCGAGGTCTAGGTCCCGGCCGGCACGCTTCGTCCGAACGAAAAGTATCACGTTCTTGTGGAAAAACATTCCGCATTCCAAAATGAGGTGATGACAAGTATTTCTTGGACCTTTACCACCAGCTTATAATCCGAACGCTTCGAAAATGTCAGCTTTTCCACTTTGCAGTGAACTTTATCACCGTGGTTTCCGGTACGTCTACAAAGTTTCCGCGTTTCAAGCTTTGTACTCACGAAGTAGTAGATGGCGAAGAGCTTCCACATTGACTGGAAGACAGGACATCTACCGCGAGGACGAGCCCGGACGTCGCTCTTGGACCTTCCGAACGAACTGCTCCTCCAGATTCTGCTCGATGAGTCCTTATCTGAGCGAGATCTGTTCGCCGTAGGCCTCGTATGTCGCCACTTCAACCTCATAGCCCTCCCAATCTTCCTCCAGGGATACGGCATAGTAGATCCCTGCTCCACGATATCTATTTCGGTACCGGAATGGGACCCAGCGCACCGCAAGAAGCCTGACGCTCTCGCTGGTCTGTGTGCAACTGCGCATGGAATCACATCTGTCCGCCTTCTGCGCTGCTTCTTCCAGGAGGCCTTGCCGCAGCCCAGTCAGCAGACCGAGGTCGAATTGCGCGCTGCCCACCTTCCTCATGCTGTGCGGCGGCTTACGCGTTTCGTCCACCGTCTCTCCCACATCGAGGATGCCCAGATCTACCTCGTACGACATGCGGACGACACCGTCCAAACTCGCAAGCCGTCAGACGGGTCCAGGCTCAGAGGAGCACCGATGGACGAGATCTGCGACTGGGCAGACGCTCTAGGGGGGTTGTTGAATGCCATCGTCGAACGAGGATGCACGCGCTTGACGGTGCGATATAATGCCGCAATCGAGATAGGGTCGTTTCGTTTCAGAGACAGAGGAAACGAGATGACGGTGCTTTTTCCTTCGATCTCAAGAGGTAGTGCGTACGCCGACCCTCCTCCGGTAGTTCACTGGGACTGGGAGAAACCTTCGTGGTCAACCTCGATCCAAACAGCATTATTGAGAGGCAAATCTTTCCCTTTGGTCCCATATTCGCAGAAAGCACAGAATAACCCAACGATCCAATACTTCTTCCTGCACTCGGCGTCTCTTTTCCTTCCTCCGTTTACGAATTGGACACTATCCCTCCTACATACACAAACTTCGCTTACACACCTCTCCATCGGCGACGTCGCCCTCGCGAAAGATCACTGGGCGTTCCTCCTTCCCATGATTCCAGACTCGGTCTGCCAACGGCTCATAGCATTCACTGTTGCGTCACAATGCACGTCGCTAGGTGCCACCGACCTCCTCCAGTTCCTTACCCGCCTGTCGCGATTGGAGCGGCTCAAGATCGACAATATATTCGGCTGGGAGATCTGGGCGAAATGCCCAATGCGATCGCCTTTCCATTCGTCTGCTACCCGGCCACCGTTCCGTGACGATATCCCACTGCCACGTTTTCCCCATCTTCAATTCTTGGAAGCGCCTGTGGAAGTGGCGTGGTTCCTCGTCGAGGCAGGCGCATCTGGTGGGCGTTCAGTAGATGAACAACAGCGTAAAGAACACGTCGCGTTTCCCTCCCTGGAAGTGCTGATCATGCATGCCGAAACACTGAGCACCGACTATCCTGCGTGTTACGTCGAGGCGGCACTCATGGTTAACATCCTTCTTCACAGATTTATCGACAATAGGAACGTCCCAGGAGAAGATCATCCCAAGCTCGACTTCGTCCTGAGCGCCGAGGCCGCCGACGTACGAAACTTGGAGCCCGTGGCCGACTATATCACGACGGTGACGACCCAGGAAGTGCTTCATCATAATTCGACGGCGTACCGCGACATCTCCCTCACCGAGGCGGAAATAGAGGCACTCGCAAGAGGAGACGCGTTTCCCCGCCCGGCCAACGCAGAACACCTTCCTCATAGCGCCACACACCACACACCCGCTATCGCATTTCCGCACGTAACGGGATTGCTTCTCCATACTCTCGACTCCGCTGATGGGAACCTCCAACGCACCATCCATTCGCTATGCCGATATCTCAATCTCCTGTTCCCACGTGTGGCTAGGGTGGAATTTACCGCTGGCCTCCCGGATAAGAAGACGACGGACAGCAGCGAGGAGGGAGAAAGAAGTGTCCTACAACAGGTTACCGACGCACTGAAGCAGACGTGCCCGCAAGTCAAGCAACTTGGTGTGGGCGGCGAGATCTGGAATATTTTGTAGATAGGTGTGGTCTTTTTTCTCGAAGGTTTTCTGCTGTGTGCTGACATAATTCTCAGATTTCATAGAGTATTTGTCACAACCATCTTATCTCTTTGTGTTATATGCATTCTCTCTCAACGAGCCAACGCACCGCCTACCATTTTTCTTAATTCCTCTTTCCAATAGACGATTATCCTGGCCTCCTGCAATTTTCAAAGCCATTCTTCTAGGAAACCTCCCAGGGCGATCGAGTCTGACGTGCAACTCTGTCTCCAAGTTACGGAGATTACACCCCCGGTACACCTGTTGCGCTCTGGGATAAGTGGCCGAGAAAGCCCCGGGAATTCGAACAAGGTAATATCAACTTGCATTCTGATTTCGACCACCATGCTGAAAGTCTTGTAGTCAACTCAATGCCTCCTAGTGGTCGTGTAGTTAAATAATTGAAATAGTTGTCTTGTCAAGTAGTGTATCATATTCAGAAATCGCAGGATTTGCGATGTTTTACTCTTTGGCGGCAACGCCGAGCGTTGCACGGTACAAATTCCCGTCCTCCACTGCAGAGTCATTCGCGTGCTCAATGATTTACAGAGTCAGATAAGTAGGTATGTCGCCCATAAATTAGGATCGCAGCTCTGGAGATACTTGGTAACATCCAGATAGCAGGCTATCCGAGCCTGCTGCCTGTTGGGTCCAAAGAGTGTAAATTGGAGGCCAGACGAACGATCATCGATCATTAATCATTCGTTAGCCCGGCCGGGTCGTCCGTCGGTTTCCTTCACACGATTCCACTGGCATCTTTCTCGAAACGGCCACCAACGCTGATGCCTACACTTCCAGTACGTGCACGTCGATCTTCGTAGGGACTGTCAACTTACTTAAATAAACAGATGAAAAAGGCAGCGGACCTCAACTACTGGCACCTGCTCACTCGTACCAAACTGTCAGAATCGGAACGAACATCGATTATTATGAGCCTTCCAAATGAACTTCTAATCCGGATTTTGCTCGATGGCGCTCTCACTCAGCATGATATTTACAACACTGGATTTGTTTGTCGACGCTTCAACCACGTTGCGCTCCCTCTTTTCCTCAAGACACATGGCATCACAAACCCAAACGATAACATTTCACTCGAGGTGCTGAAGTGGAGCCCGACGCGGAAGGGGCTACCGGACGCCCTCGCTGGCTTGAACTCGGCGACGTACAGCGTCACATCATCCGTTCGTCGCTTGAGCTATGCCTTCACAGAGTTTTGTCGGCCACGCACTGGACTAGCTGAGTTCCAGCTTGCCACGGACCTGCCCCACGCCGTGCGGCGCCTCACACCGTTTGTTAACCGCCTTTCGAAGATCCAGACCGCGGCTATTTTTCTTGTGGATCAGCCCCTAGACACTATTCAGCCACGTCGGCGGTCGAATGGGAGGAAAGGCGCGCGGATGGAAGCTATCTGTGATTGGGCAGACGCCTTGGGTGAACTGCTAAATGCGATTGTTGACAGAGGATGCACACGCTTGACCGTGCGGTACGACGCAGCGATCGACATAGAATTGTACAATCTCCGAGTGGGAGGAGGCGACCACACAGTGGCGCAACACGCCCAGGAAAATAAGGGTATCGTGAGGTCCAAGCTTCCGCCATCATTTGTGCAGTGGGATTGGGAAGAGGGGTCACTGGCAACATCAGTCAGAAAGATGTTATGGAGGGGCAAATCTAACCCATCTGTACCTTTTCCTTCCAGGATGCTGAAGAGCCCAACACTCGAGGCCCTCTTCATTCATTCACCAGTCCTCCCCCAGCCTCCGTTCTTAAATTGGACTTTTTCACTGATTCATACACAACCATCGTTGACGTGCCTTTCTCTTGGCAACCTAAATTCCGCATATCTGCTTCCACTGATCCAGGATTCAGTTTGCCACCGTCTCACTGATTTCACCATTGATTACAGTTGGTCTTTCCTCGATGAAGGAGATCTGTTCCGATTTATTGCGCGCCTGGTACGGTTGGAACGGCTTACGCTTGCCTCGACCGTTGGTTGGAAGATCTGGGGACTACGCACCGTGCAAACTCCCGCACTGCCTTCCTGCGTCATCCCAAAAATATGCTTTCCTCGAGAGGTCGTGCTCCCATGTCTACCTTGTATTCGGTACTTGGAAGCATCCGTTGAAGCTATTTGGTTTCTCGTCGAAGCTTGTGCATCAAAAGGGCAATGTGCTCCTGCCAATGATGAAGAGTCACTTTCCCTTCCGCAGCTGCAAGCGCTCGTCATGCCCTATTACAGCCTTCATTCCACCTACCCTGCCACTTATATCAGCGGTTTCAAATTAGTGCTCTCCTTCAAAGGATAGCCCATAGTAGACGGGCCTCAGGAGGCAGATATCCTGAGATCGAATTCGTCCTTGATGCAGATGGTGTCAAAACACGAGATATGGAACCAGTGATTAAATATGTCACCAACTTGACGACTCAAGCAGTTTGGCAACATAATCCAAAAATGAAGGGTGGGATTCCCTTGACTGAAGCCGCTATCGAGGAGCTCGCGAGAGGAGACTCCTTACAGACAACAGGTCGCCTCCCGGACCCTGCTCATACATCGCACTTCAAAGAGGGTTCGCCATCCGCAAACGGCCACAGACCAGCGATCGCGTTTCCCCTTGTAACTACGCTGCGACTGAGGAATCTCGATGGCGATCTTGACGAGGACCCGCAACGCACGCTGACATCGTTGTGTCAGTACCTCAATCTCCTCTTTCCCCGAGTCTGGAGGATTGAGTTTCCTACAGGGTTGCTGAACCGGAAGGAACCGACGGTTGGTCAAGAAAAGGAAGATGAATTATTTGAGCGACTCACTCGTGCGCTGAAGGAGGCGTGCTCGCAAGTGAAGGAAATTCGGGTTAATGATGAGGTATGGAATATTTTATAAACAGGGATATGTAGCACCCTTTCTTCGCTTGGTTTCTTCTTCCCGTAACGTTTAGCAAAGGAAACATTGTTCTGATTTTCCGTATGTATAATACCACTCTAGAGTTAGTGTAAAAGTGTAAATGCATTCGATCTGATAGTGATACCCCCCGCAGTTCTGGTAGCCGGGAATTTATATCCCAATGGTCTTCGCCTATGATTTTCCCGAGCAGCCCTTCGCGGCTACTGGCATGACACCCTGGCGGGTCGTCACGTTTGCCGAAAATTTGGAGTGCACTAGTTGCAATGGCTTGTCTCAAGGCATTCAAACCGCTTCTGTGATGCTGAATTAGGCGCCCGTCGCGTCGGCTTATCTTCACGTAGCAGTCGAACTTAGTACCTGGCTGAATGATCTCGACACGGATTGAGCCGTCTGCGATGGAAACTTTGGTCTTTTGACTAATTGGATCGGTGAGCGCTGGGAAGCTCAAACAATTGCTGAGATATGCGAAAAAGAGGGATTGCAACTTGCAAGTCGCTAGCTTCTTTCTCTCTTGCTCGGATCCCCCACGAAACAAATCAACGCTCTGTGTCACCACGCAGGCATATCAGATGCAGCTCCACACTCTCGCCGCCTCGTCCAGCAAGCATTCGAGCACGACCCTATTGTCCAGTTCCTATCGTCCAACGCCTCAAATCCTTAGCTCAGGGCAGATTAACATACTCCCATAGAGGACCTCGACTGCTTAACAAACACTGTACCAGCGACAAATGTCATACATATTGCGGGGGTAGTACTTGGATTCTCAATTCTTTAATCTCGCTTAGTCTGTTAAGCATTGAAATATCTTTGTACGCATCTAAACACCTAAACACCACCTCTCTCCGCCCTGGAAAATTATGAATGATTTTGTTTGTGCAGCTATTCAGGTTTTACATCTTTTCAACCCTCCGAATTTCCGTCTGGGGAGAACCAACATGACGAGTAAAGTTCCCCACGCTTTTGATTAACGCCCAATCCCGCCCCTGAGCGTGAGCGCTAAAGGATTTGCCACCGGGGAATTTTGCCAGTTCACCCATCTGGTCCCCCAAGAATTCACTCAATATTGGAAAGCGCCAAGAAGAGAATTTCACGACCTCCGTTCGCCAAGCTGTATACTTAGGTCTTGGCATAGGAATTCCAAGTGCCGCACTAGAGGTTATTTGCACTTCGAATATTCCTCGAACCGTCCAAATCTCATTGGCTTTCAACATCGTCGTATCGAATGCTCGGATCCTCACGGTTCCAAATCAAGGCTGGTTCCGTTATCGAAGGTTACCCTCTATGCCATGATAAAGTATTCACCCCATCGATAGCTATTTGAAGAGACACGTTGGGTCCAAGATGTCCACCCAAGTGCCTTGATCTCCTTCCTTCATGCAACCCTTCACATGGTTCATCTAGGTCTCGACTTCTTGACCTTCCTCTAAGCCTTATTCTGCCTGCCAGGTCGTGCCCAGTGGCCCTTTCGCCAAGGAATTATGACGTGCCAACGACTGCGGATTCAAATCTGTCATTTGTGTGGGATTAGACGGTGATGGATCTGTCTTTGTTCTGCCGGTGGGAGCCGTGAAGCCTCGAGTCATCAATATATAGCCTTCTCCAGGTCCTAGGGATACCCCCAAGTCAACATGTCACTTGAAGCAGGAGCCCGCTACGTTATCGTCAACGTCAAAGGGGAGACTGCCATCGATCTCGATGGTGGTAACAACAGAGACAGTACGTCCTCATCCTCCTCGTCAACCTACTTCGCTTCATCGCATCGCAGTTATCGGATATCCCAGACATGGAGAATCCAACCAACAGGTATGCAAAATCTTAACTGTCCACCTCAGTTTTTGATGCGATCGATGATCACAGTGGGAGCTAGTCTCGGTTGACGATTACAATGACTGGCACCTCAAGAATGCTGAGAGCGGGACCTACATTGGCTATGAGGGCGACCACTTCGATGGTACCAAACTCGTCATCTCAGAAGAACCCTTCACATGGAGAATTCTCCCTGATGAGAACGACGAGTCTGTCTTCCGGTATGCTGAGTATCACTTTAATTATGGACAGATGATTGAACTAGATACTCCAGCATCTATGTTCCTGACACGAACATGAACGTCGATCTCTCCAACCACGGCGACTCCACTCCCTGCACCCCGATCGAGCTCTGGGGTAAGTGGGAGGCGACAAACCAGACTTGGCGCTTCGAAAAGGGTATCCAAATTTATTTATTCCCAGAGGTATTTTCTGACCTTCGTGACGCCGCCTTTAGCCGAGTAAGTAGAGGGAAACTTGGTGGGAACAGGAGCCTTGGTACCCAGGTGGATAGTCGAATTGAGCTGATTTGGGAGTGGTACAACAGGCTGGATGAAATGGAAATCATACAGAGATTTTTGAGCCACGATGCGTATATTTTGAGACTTCTGGTCGACTGAAAACTATTGGGTGGTTCGGCGGCCCGGCGAAGCCGACCAACTTTACATTTTCGCTTAAGTAATCGAAAACAACTTGACCAACGACCTCAACATTACAATTTCGAGTTCAAACGTTCAACGTCGTTCAGCCCCATTGACAATACAAATCTACGCTCATCATAAATCTCTATGGCAGAGATAACCAAGTCTGACCGAGGTATTCTTTCAAACACAAGCAATCTATATCTGGCCATTGGAGCACTAACCTTTGTTACCAAGTACTGGGACTCTTCGGCCTGCAGCGGTCCCCATCTACTTGCGATCATAGAGAATGGCCCTTTCTGAAATGGACACGTCGACACCTCCCTTGAGTAGTCGATCTGCCATCGCTCTCCTTCCAGCAGAGGTTTTGGCTTACATCCTGGACATCGCACACGACAAACTAGACCACGACGTCGACATCCCCACCGTCGCATCTTTGGTACCTCGGTCGTGGCGAGAAGTGGCGCTCAATGATGCCTTTATTTGGTCATTCATCACCGTTGCCCCTCCCTGGAACATCTCTGCCGTACGCACTCAATTGGCACGATCAAGAGAACATTTGCTCGAACTTCGCATCGTGGTTCGCAAGGAGCGTCAGCCGCTTCAATCAGAGACATGGACAGCACCATCTATGCAAGATACCCAAGAGCTTCGCAAGGTTCTGTCGCCTCACTACGCGCGCTGCTGGAGCCTGACAATCGAAGGCGCTTTCTCGGGATGCCGTAGCGTCCTTTCCCACCTCCTTGAACCATTTACCCACCTATCGATGCCACATCTTACACACTTCACCTTTTACGATCAATCAAACACGCACAGGATGTATGAAGACTCGGACGACGAAGACATGGATCCCCCGCCAATTGATCCCATGCCACTATTCTCTGCGGAGACGACCACTGGACTCCTCGACCTTCGTTTGAGCGGGAGTTCTGCGTTCCGATATTTACCCCCACTGGCAGCAGTGACCAACCTGCACATCGGCTCTCCCTTTCCAGTAATCGACTTTCGCCGATTTGCCAAAATCCTTGAATCATGTCCATATCTCGTGTTCCTTGCATTATACGATTTCTTGAACGCGTGGCCTACAAGCTCTTTCGCCGGCACCACCCTTGAGGTTCCTCTTCTTGAATCATTGTTTATACTAGGGGATATGTATTTAACTTCTCAAATCCTCTCCTCCCTATCGGCGCCGAAGCTCGAAGAACTCATCATCGCCCCAGTCGTCCCCAACGACTTGAAGAGGCTTCATAATACAATTACCAGCAGCACCAGCGGCCCACGATTCCCTCTATTATGGTCCCTAACGCTAGCGGTGTCCGACTCGAGCACTGCGGAAGTATTTTCGCTCGCATCCGCATGCTTTCCTCAGGTAACGCGCCTCGTCCTTGCCGACGTGTACAAAGTCGGGCTCGAAGATGCATTTAGGCGAGCCGGGGTAACATTATTTCCAACATTAACGGAACTCGCATTAACGCGCGTCAAGCCGGACTTCCTCGCGACCCTGGACTCTGTTCGCAAGCCGTACTTGCAGGCTGGGATTCCCTGGGTGCAGAGGGTGTATTTCGACACGGTCTCATTCGAGCGGATAAAGAGCGGCCTGAAGTCGGATTGGCAAGTTGAGGCGCTTCAAGGAAATCTGTGGGACAATTAAAGAAGAAGAGCGATGTACAATGATGATGAATATCGCTTCGTGGGTTGAGGGTATTTTGGACATGCCCCTACGGGCCGATTTTGCGATACCTTTTTTCCCGATCGCGGTTTAAAAATATTCTGAGGCTATGTACTACTACTACCTATCAAAAGTCTATCAAGGAACTAAACTCTGTCGATCAGGAAGTTGTTCCGGTGAAGATGAAAGTGTTCTGCGATTGAGTAAGTAGTAGATAGCGTAGGTACATATATATACATCCCGTGTTGTCAGATATCGGTCATTTCGTTAGTACATGAAAACCAAACAAATACATCGTAGAGTATCGGAAATGTCTTAAGAGTTTCTTGGGTACCTGTCCGACGGCTTTAGGCCGACTTCTTAACGAAACCTTTGCTAGCGGGCAGGAGGGACATGACTCTCGTCTTCTGGACTTCCAGGCCTTTGTCACCAAAATAGCGCCCGCTCTCGAAAGTCCAATCGTCATTACCACGGACCCATTGCGCGAGGCCATCAATGTAGATCTTGACACGTCGATCAACATCCTCGCCCCACGAGGGCATGTTCGCGACGTTGTTGAGTAACGCTGCGTGGACCCCCGCGGCATAACGTTCGAGCCAGTCGATAGCGCCTTGCACATCAAGGCCGTGCTCATTTATGATGAGCTCAACGGAGTTATGGAGCTCCAGCCCGCGTGCCTTCTCCATGGCGTACGAATCAATGTCCTGTCAAGAAAAAAAAAAGGACGGAATCAGGCAAGCGCCCTCCGAGCCGGAATCGTTAAGGAAACGACTTACGTTTCCGATAGCGATTAGATCAGTGCTTTGTTCCCGAAGGGCAGCCATTCGCGGGTGGTGATATGCCTCTTCAGGCAGGTCGAGCCCGAACTCACAGAGCGCAAAGCTGGGCAGGCAGCCTGAGGAATCCCGGCGGATGGAGAGATAATCTTTGAAGGTGCGATAGACCCGTTTGGCGCGGTCGTCGGCCTCCCGCACGACCGCAGCCGTGTAGGTGTCGAAATCACGGATGAAGTGGGTCAGGCAGTGGGCGTCGTGGGACACGTAGCCAGACACCCGAATCCAGAAGCTGCAAGACAGTTAAGCGGTATGAACGGGCAGGCTTAATTAGTGGCAAGCACGACGTACTCGCGTGCCATCTCGCCGACTAGCAGCTCTCCTTCGGGCCTAGGCTTGTGAGGATTGCGAAAAGCATCCATGATGATGTCCCGAATTTTGTCGGCACCGTCACCGTCCGCGATGTCGGTGTATTCGTCGAAGACGTAGAAGATGTTCATGAGATCGCACCCGAACCTAATGATCTCTGGAGGGAAAGGAAAATCCGTCAGCCTGGCCGGACTTAGAGGACTACACCGAGAACATACCTCGCTCACGGGGCGAATATGCCAAAGAAGCGAGCAAATCTGACAACGGATGAAGGTTATGAGGTAAACCAACAACTACTGATGCGAAAAATAAACTAATAGACGTACTGAAATCACAGAGGTTGAACCCTTTGAGACCCTCTTCGTCGAACGGGTGGAAGGACTCGGTCCATGCGCTGGACTCTGCTTTGCATTCGGGATAGTATTCGCTCAAGTTGCGCTTCCAAGGAAAATTCGCCAGAAGGTCAGGAAGAGTAAAGGTGAGCGGGGCGGCGGCCATTGAATGTTGAGGAACGCGACAGGAGGGAAGGGGATTGCTGGGGATTTAATCCCGATTTCCATGAATTATATAGTACGCAATGCGCATCCTCGTGCCGGCCAGTTCCTGAAAGAACAGTATCCGAGCGGAGCAAAGACCAAAAACATCGACTAGATCTGGCTTTTGCACACAGATTTTTTATGGCCAGAAGAATCGCACGCTGCGGGGTCGTATAGCAGCACAGTCACCAGTGGGTCCAGTTTCCAAGTACTTAATCCGCTTATCCATCGTATCGCCTGCTGATCTGGGGTGTCCCTCATGAGCTGATCAATCTAAACGAAGTTCTGGCAAGGTTGTCCCGACACGGCGAGAATTCTGATGGGGCAAGGCGACGGTAACCCCGAAAGTGATAGAGAGATTTCATGAAAGCGCGGTCCACTTTGCATTCATAAGGACGAGTATGGTGTTCCGCGTCCCGGGAAAAGGCGCCCACTGAACTGTATGCTCCCTGGAGCGGGCCCAAGAACAGACGAAATCATGCAACTGCTTACTGCGCGGAAGATATTGAGCTTCGATATACTAACGAGGTTTGAAAATCAATGGACGCACACAACCCGCCTAACCGGAGGGATTCCTGTGGGTTCGTTGGACCCACTTAGTTGTATCATGTCTATCATCGATGGCGAATTTTGGCGCGCTTTGCAACTCGATATCAAAGAGGAAACCGTAAACAATTGAAATCGCGTCGGAAATGTTGTCCAACTTGTCCAGCAGCCTATCGCTGTACCTCTTCGTGGAGCTTTTTGCCAGAGTCATGAGCTCTTGGGCTACGATGTTACGTCCGCCTGCGGAAGAAGGATACAATCCTGAGCCTGAAGAAAAATAGAACCAAAAATCAGCTGTATTTGATCTCCAGGATTTATATCCCTGCGCACCCTGACAGCCATGACCCACGAGAGCAAACTGTTGTCCATGCTCAGTCATGGACAAGGGAAATTGCCTCTCTGTAAAAAACACCTACACGACTGTGAATAGCTCCGGCTTCCAATTCTCAAAACTAGGAAAAGGAAATGCTCCTTGCAGCTGTTCCTCAAGAATCGGAGTGGCGGAAAGTTTTGGAGGGTTCTTCAGGGCGTCTTTGTGCGCTATTTCAAGGGGTATCAAGACGACAACACGACGTCAGTCATCAGTCATGAAGATTTTCCTTCAGAACGAAGGGCTTGATTCGACATGTGGTGGTTGTGGGCAGGTTGTGGGCCCGACGGCGAATCCCATCAGAGGGCAAACGGTCACGCGCACGCCTTGAGCTTGACTCCTTTTGACTCCTTACTGCTACCTCGATTTCGAAACATGTCCTCTACAACACGCCCTATCGTATTCATGGACATCAACATCGGGGAGACGCCAGCAGGGAGGCTCAAAATGGAGTTGTTCAGCGATATCGTTCCGAAGTCAGGACATTGCATCTTTGGCACCACTGTTCAACCGGTCTGATTGGCAGAGATCGACAGAACCGCAGAAAACTTCAGGCAACTATGTACAGGCGAATATCGGTGCGCCGACGTCTAGACAGCATTGTCGCTCTCGGGTGCTAACGTCGTCCCAGCCTGAACTTAAGACCGCAGGGTTACAAAGGGGCGACTTTCCACAGGCACGTTGCTGATTGGATTGTGCCCATGCTTGCTGACTAGCCGCGCAGAGTGTAGGCCCATGCCCGTCACCACAAATGCCTGCAGCTCACTTTAGCATTGCAGGGTGCCAAATTTCATGTGTCAAGGCAAGTCCGACCCCAACTATTGTCAAATGAACTTCCCTTTGATCTTCTGGGCCCCCAGGTGGCGATTTCTTGAAAGGCGACGGGACAGGCTCGTTCTCGATCTACGGAGACAAATTTCCGGTAATTCGTTCAATCGTCGCCATCAGTGCGCCCACAAACCCACGATTCTCATAGGACGAAAATTTTCAAGAAAAACACTCGGGCCCGGGCCTGCTGTCAATGGTTAGCTTGTCATCTTCTTTTCTCTCAAACTCTGCTGACGAGGTGTCGACGCTAGGCGAATTCAGGGCCCAACACCAATGGCTGTCAAGTAAGTGCAGAACCAAATATCCTCCAGTCGGGACTCCATGATCGTCCCGTCTTCGTGTTCTCCAGTTCTTCATAACAACTGCAAAATGCGACTTCTTGGATGGAAAGCACGTTGTCTTCGGGAAGGTCATTGACGGCATGCTAACGTTGAGGAAAATTGAGAATGTGCCAACGGGTGCCAACAACAGGCCCAAGCTAGTGGTGAAAATTACAGGTGCGGAGCGCCCTTGACCACACCACACGTCTACTAATAAGCCTAGCTGTGCAGAGTGTGGGGAAATGTAATTCAATTTGTGTGATAATTGAAATCATGCGTCAGAACCGCCTTATGCGATGTACGTCAAGACAACTTCCTTCATTCAAGAACAAGAGATGTTACACGCGATATTCATAAGTACATATACAATTGGTCGATCAGAATTCACCAGACTTGTTGACAGCCCACATTCCCTCGAAGGTCGCAAAATTTCAACGTTCAACGAACCTGCTGCGTGGCCGGAACACCCTTAGGGACGGGGGCATGAGGCACAGGCGCGTGGGGCGTCTTGATCTTAAGGCCTTTATTATCCCAGGTGTTAATAAGTTACCGAAGCCCGCGATGTTCTCTTCGTACCTAGGTCCTCTGCGATGAGATCTGCACCCTTTTCACCGACAAGCAAGGCCGACGAGTACGTGTTGGTGCCCAAGTTGTCCTGCGTACAATTGAGTCAATCATCGAACCCCGACGTCAAGAAGATAGATGCTTACAGGGCAGATACTCAAGTCAACACATTTCAAATTCTGGGTTCCTATAAGATAGAATTTTTTCAAAACCCGACGTGTCTCTCGCAAATGCAAATCTCCGCCTTACCGTAGACGTTGAGGCGACCATCAACAACACCACCCTCCTCCCTGGGCTTCATGGCTAGTGACATAATTCATGAGCTGCATGCAGAAATACGATCGATCTCAATAGTTACCGCAAGTGCCTAGGGAAATAGGATAGCATTAGTAAAAAAAAAAGAGCTTAGCCTCGCGGGGATCTTACCAAGACTGTGCCAGGTCGTCTCAACGTGGTCTGGAAAACGAAAAAGTGATAAAATAATGAGCTAAGACGGTGCCATCTTCAGCATGTCTTATCATACGAACCTGAAATCCAGTCATCGATGGCCTTATCATCCTCTTCGGTGTATTTGATTTCATCGTGCACCTTGTCGGGGTTGTAGGGCTCACCCGGGCTAGATTTGATGTTGTGGGTCAACCGTCCTGTCTCGCGTAGTAGAGGCGCTTTACCGATGCCAGGTACCTAGAGGAAGACGGATTGGCGTTAGACTTCCTTCCAGAAAAGAAAGGCTCCGCGCGACATACCCATATGGATCCCAACTGTGAACGCGTTTGGCATCATCTCCTTCGCGGTCCTGATGTCGATGTCGCGGCAAGCAGCCGGCGAATCGGGGTGGAAGTGCGGGTGGTGCGAAGTCAGCTCTCCCCGGAACGCTATTACCCTACTAGTCAGTACTCGAAGCGAGGGGGGTAATGACGTGATAGGCGCACCGTCCATTCGCCTGGCGATTTCACGAGTCTTCTTGTAACTCCATCGGATGGGGGCAAAGTCGGCCTTGTCGTTCATGAAACCGCTATCGAAGAACGGCTCCTCGTACGGGTTGGGTGAGCTGATATGAATCTGACAGACACGAGCTTTGTGAGCCCCAAAGCAACTTAAGCAAGTGGGAGACGGAGACGGCGCGCACCTTGCCACGACTCGCCGGGTATTCCTGAGTGCATTGTCAAGTGATCGAAAACAAAGACATGGCATTGTTCCCAAAATACTCACAAGATACTGGAACCTAGAAAGCAAACGGGTATATGTAAACGCGCTCCATCAATCGGAGGAGATTATGAAACTCACATCGTCATATACTTGCCGGGAGGCAGGAGGGAGTGATCAGCGTAGGCTGTAGACGGTGGATTAGATTCGGTCGGTTATCATGGTGGTACCCTAATCTCTCACCTGCAGACACGATGGAGCCGAACCTGACAGAATACATCCAAACTGTCAGCGCTCTAACAGCGAAAGACCAGGCGAACAACCCACATGACGGGCTTGTCGGGCTTGTCCTTGAAGTACTTGTCCCAAAGAGCGTTAAACTCAGGACCCATCTCCTTCAACTCGGCCGCGGTGGGACGAATCTTTGATCAAAGATTAGTAACGTTTTGGGGCTTCTTTGAGGACGACTGACCTTGAAGCCGGCGTCGATAGCATTGGAAGAGAGCCTAGCTTTCTCGGGGCTGATTTCCCATTCGTTGAAGAGCTTAAAAATTAGCGATGAATGAGCTACCAATCACTCAGTGACGACAGTGTGTTCTCACCTCCCTTTGGGCTTCTTTATCGCCACGGAGGAAATCGTCCAAAGTCTGGCTCTCATTGGAGACACGGAAGACTGTTATCGCAATCAGTTAGGAACGGAAGAGAAGATATCCCAGCCGAAGGAGACTTACCCGACAAGGTAGTGTAGTGATCTTGGTATTGCTCGCTGAAGGAAGAAGAAAAAAAGGACATGTCAGGCAACCGCACTACGCCGAAGTACTACCAAAGACGTAATACTGACCCGACGCCAGGAAGGTCGCTAACGCAGTTCAGGCCAACCTTTTCCATCAAATCCTTGCTGCCGACGCCCGAGCGCTCGAGGATCTGGGGCGTGCCGAGGGTGCCGCTGGAGAGGACAACGCACTTGCGTGCCCGGACGATGGTCTCCAAGACCTGGGCGTTGTTGGCGCGGTTGCGAGCCGGAACGTAGGCGACTCCGACAGCCTTGTTCCCCTCGAAAATGACGCGAGAGACACGGGAGTTGGTGCGCAGGTAGAGGTTGTTCTGGACGTCCATGACGCTGTGGACGTAGGCTGGAAGGGGAGAATTCATGTTCAGAGAAGATTGGTAGTGGAAACCAGTCGGTCTATTTACCAGTGGCAGCGTCGCTGCGCCTTCCAGTATGCCTATTGATGTACTTGGCCCAGATTTCAGAGGCATGAGAGGTGTCGAGATCCTGCAGATCGTCTATGAAGGACTATAGTCAGTACCACATTCCCAGGACGAGACTTCACGAAGAGAACTGCGTACCGGTGAAAGGAATGCCAACGGCGTCTGAGGCCCTCAAGAAATCTTGACCGAGACCGGTGATGGTCCCGCCATTGCTGATGGCGATCGGGCCGTCGTAGCCGTGCAAGTCGTTGTTGGTGGGCTTCTGGTAGTTCTCCAGCTGGATAGGCAGAGGTAAATAAATTGTAAGTCGTTTGTGTAGAGAGATAGCAGACCCTTTTCATCAACGGCAGGAGGTCTGCAAAAATATCACCGTGAGCGCTGCGGATTTGGTGGGGCGATTACAATACGGCATACCTTTGGCAGTCCAGCCAGGAGTCTTGAAGTCATCTTTACGCATTGTCAGCACTCAAGTTCTCAGCGTAGACTCAAGACGACGCCGCGCTCACCCCAATCAGAGGCAGAAGCCTATGTAATCCAGCTTACTCAGTAACCCGCGAAGGGAGACGGCGATTGGCTCACCCTGGTGTACATCTATTTTTATCACAGACAAATATGAGATGAGGAAAACGTAAATCCCGGCCCAAGGCAATATGAAACTGACCTGGAAGTTGATGCTGTCGAGCAGGGCAGTTAGTTAGGCAGTTCCGTGGCTGTATAAAGGAGTAGCACCCACCTGCTGCCGCCACCTATTCAGTCGCAGACGTTGGGGCGTTGGATTAATCAGGTTCTGCTATCTAAAATAGGCTGGCGAGCAGTTTATACGTACCGAGGATGTTGGCGCACCTGGGTTAAGCGGCGAGGTGTAATTAGATAGCAGTCCAAAGCACCCATTGGGTGAAGAGAGGAAGGAAGGACGCACGGGACAATACTCTGCCTGCCGCGAAGGTGGGAAGACTTCAAGGTATCGACATAGAACTTGGCCTTGTCGTTTCTGGGGAAGCGATCGGGCCAATGAACGGGTCTGGCCAACCACGAGCCCTCGGTGACTTACATCCCATCGCGTTGCATGTTCCTGACATAAATGCCGGGCCTGTAAGTGGTGATTAGAAGAGGTCCCGATGTGATGCATTACAGACTTGGGTTTACCTGTAGACCCACGGGTCGTCGCGGTTATTTGCCCCGCCTATGTGCCGCGACGTTAGCTTCGACGGTAATTAATTCACGGAAGAGGCGCCCACCTTCGATGAGCATGACCTTGAGACTGGGGTCGGCATAGGCTAAACGACCAGCAACGACGCATCCTGGAGGAGAAAAGAGATGATGAGCCAAAGCAGACGATGAACAAAGGAGAAAGCTGCCTACCAGCAGGACCACCACCGCACACAATGACGTCGACTTCATCAGGATGACCCATTGCGAAAAAGAAGAGGTGAAGAAGAAGTCAGAAGAAGTCAATTGGATTGGTGTGAGAGGAGAATGAACTGTGGGGAGCTCAATGAAGGGAGGATACGTCGTCTGCTGGGTCTTATATACGCTGCTAAAGCAATCTTGATGAATACATTCGGGAGAAGAATCCAATTGGGGGTTCTAAGTGAGTTTCTGACCAGGAGCGGCGAGCTATCGAGCACCGTGACTTCTGTCAGATGACGTTAACCGCGAAGAAGGAATCTTTATGGTGAGCAAGAGGGGTATTTCTGCCTCAAAGCTTGATGACCATGCGACTCGATGGGCTTAGGATGCCGACCTTCTAGATTCCTGGGCCCTGCGTCACTGAGAGAAAATAGCTAGGAAAGTGATAGGGAGGCGCCAGCTGACCTGAGACATCGAGATACAAGTGGAATTGGCAGATTCAAGACGGACTGCGTTGGAGGAATGGGAATTGATGGGGTGGAGAGGTGGAGAATGATTACTTATTCGGACGACTTCGAACGAATACAAAAGCGAGCGGGTGTCCGATCATTGGGCAAAGAAGTCATGCGTGTAGTCTGAGAAAGAGCAAAGGATCGCTCTATAATGGGCCAAGAAGCAACGTCTGTACCGAGAGGTCATTTGCAGGTTTGCCCGGCGAAGTGAAGAAGCCAAGACCGTAGGTCCGCAATCGTCCAATTACTATGAAGAGGAACAAGCTCGGACCAGAATGAAGCAAGGCACGGTTCGATAGAAGGCAGTCTATGTGTGTCGAATGACATCTCCCATGTTTATTCTTGGTCGACGAAAGCCTTCGAGACTTCCAATCTTAACGGGGGTGAGAAAAGCGGGGTAAAGCATGAGAACATTGACTACGAGAGAGTACTCCTCTATGCTTTTGGAACGAAAACGAGTCCCACCAGAGCGCCACAGAAAGGAGATGTCGGCGAATTTGGAAATGCTTCGTAAATTGGGGTGTATGATTAGTAATTGAAGCAAAAGCAGGGTTTTGAAGAAGTGAACAGAGTGGTCACAAGTCTAGGAAAAACAGAACAAGCACGACGGATATCATAGATCGCTATGACACAGGAGGTAGTACACTCACAGTTGCATTCCGACCAATGGAGGAATGACTAAATGCACAGTCCGCATCTGCAGCATAGCCAGGTAGAATGACCCATCACAAGAACGCCCAGAGCCATTGTATTACGAAGTAAGAACACGACAGACAGGTCGTGGGTCCTGCTGTCCGAGAAACCGTAGGCCCCATGATCCTCCGTGTATGGAGAAAGAGTGTAAATGGTCGTGGTGGAGAGAAGGAGAGGCGTGTCCTGACACATCGGCGGCAGTACCTACCGGCCCGGTGCCATTAGCCTTTTTCGTTCGGAGTGCGGCGGAGTTTAATAGTTTATGCCGTCTCAGGTTCGCCCTCTGAGCACCATAAGCTTCTTTCATCGACAACGCTAGAGCGCATAATATGCTCAATCACCTCCTACTCTATGTCGATATGCCCCCTTAAAGGATTCGTTGTCATTACTGACCTTCAACATACGCCAACCGTCATTCTGGCGGAAGGGTACGGACGGAGGTGCAACCATTTATGGGACCTTTCAGGCCGGGCAGTGAGCGTTCAGTATCGCCATGACGCTATGCATGATCGCAGCTTGAACCGCAGCTCTATGCTGCCTATGTCCTCGAATACCCAAAGTTCAGTATAACTGAGGCATGGCCAATCATAAACCCCTCCCCGCGCTGCCTCCAGGCAACGCAGCAACGACACTCTCGGTGGACGCGCGAAACCACCGTGCCCGACTTATTCGGCACTTCCTGACCGACATCCACGAACCAGCTCTCGAGAGCCGACGCGACGGATGGGCGTATGTTTTTGAAGAGGTATTGGATGAATTGAGTCAACACATCTCTTCCGGAGATTGGCTGAGCAGCATCAAACGTGGAAAGAAGCTTAAACGGAAGAGGGCACGAGAGGAAGTGGACAAGCATTCCAGACCAGGAGCTGTGGAGAAGGCCCAGAAGAGGAGTAGCAACGACTCCCACCAAGAAGAGAAAGCGCCGGAATTCTCTCTTGCCGTAAAGCCATTGCCTTCCACCCCGGAACCACCTCTAAAACAACTTCGCGAATTGGCTGCCCGACCACCGTCGCACGAGGAACTTCACGCAGGCCACCTAGTACTTAGTCTCGCCCCCCATGGAAGTCGAATGCCGGTACCCACGGAAGACAGTGGCTTTGATCTCGTTCCTGCAAACATTGGGTGCACATTCTCCGCCGGAAGCTTCTCGTTGCAAGATCCAGGACAGGATGAAGTTGGGACCGTTCTGTATGGTTTGGAGGGGCTAGAAGGTGAGCGTCGATTTTTTCACATAGCGAAGGACGTATTGACAGAGCAATGTACTAGTCAATGTGCTCGACACGAACCTCCGGTTGGTGGGGGGAACGTTCACGTTCAAGGGCGTCAATTCCCCCCTACAACATCATCTCCTGTTCAAGGTTCTCAAGCTTGCAATATATGTCCATCTCTCGTTAGTTCTAGAACAGAACCTGTTAGCAGCTTCTGGTGTTCCACTCAAGCTCCCAAGACCCAAAATGCCTGCACCTTCTACTTCAACGCCAGCCCCACCATCCCCAGGAGCGCCTCAAGAGCCCAGACAAGTCCGAATCAAAGCCCGGAATACCATTATCCCATCCAGCTTCACCAACTTTTTCCTGAGGCGAAACCTCAGCTATCGCGGTTCTCAGACTATCAGCGTCGCCGGAGACCGCCGCGGCTCTCTTGACCTGACAGCCCTTCCACCGTCCTCCTCTCCCGCAGCCGAAGAACCTCCAACTCACAAACCAGCCGAAGGCGTGCATGGCCTGGTCAGCAACCTACGGCTGCGCCGGTTTTCATTCATAGGTGACCGGCGTCATTCCTTGCGCAAATCCCTGCACCTGATGCAGGAGAAGCGAGAGCAGCCACCCTCACAGCCCTTCGTCAATGCCCTGAAACGGATTGAAGGATCCAAGGACCTCCTGTCAACGTCTGCGGGTGTGTCGTTGAGGCTGCCGAAATTGATCGTGGATTTGGCGGAGCAGGAGAAGGTCAGGGCTGCATTAGCTGATGGCCAGAGCCCTGGACAGAGCAGGAGGCTGAAGGGCGACGAGAGAGCGGCGCTGACGAGCCTCCTAGGATGGGACGGGAAGGATGCTGAGGGGAGAGGGATGTCGGGCATACTTGGCTTTGTGAGGCAGCAAGAGATATCGGTTCTGTGCTCGTTGCATGTTCCCTCGTCGACCGTCACTCCGACTGGTACCATCTCCCATCCACCAACCCCTTCTTCATCGACAACAACCCCGGAATCGTCCGAGCCGGAAAAAGCACAAGCTAGCTCTTCCACCTTCACGACTGCTACAACCTCTACGGCTGCCACCATCTCTACAGTAGCGACTGTGTCAAACCGACCCTTTATTGGTCACTCTCCATGTGGCAAGCCACATTGGCTGACGTTCCGCTATTTCTCGTCGAACCCTAATGACGATCAACTGCTGGGAGAGTGGGTACTTGACACTGTCAAGGGCAAGAATTCGCCGTGTAGCAGGCCAGGATGTACGTTCCTCAAGGGACAGCACGAGCAGAGGATCATACATGATGGCATTCGCGTTGTCATCAGAGTGGGCGAGGATGAAAGGGTGACAGAGGAAGGCAAGGAGGAGGAAGAGGAGAGGCCAAATGTTGATGATGATATAGAGGTTTGGGAGAGTTGTGCCGTGTGCAATGCGAGCACGAAGAGGACAAAGCTCAGCGACGGTGCTTAGTGGGTTTCTTCGCAAGTCTATCAGTGAATTCGTCTTAACGAATATTCAATTCACAGTCTTTTCTCCTTCGCAAAGTACCTCGAGCTCTTGATCCATTCGCCAATGATCTGCACCCTCCATCCGCCACTTTGTGAACATACCACACCTCCATCAACGTCAATAGCTCTGCCACCCTCCAGATTCAACATCATCCGTCATTTCTCAACTGCCTCAACGGACATCACCTTTGCTTTGTCGACCATCGAGGATATCTTTGAGATCCGAGCACCTCGACTGCAAATTACGCGTGGCGTAGAGAAGCCCACGCCCCCTCAGTCTAGTGCAGGCAGGAAGCAGGAGACCAGCGAGTCGGAGGAGGAGCCTAACCAGAAGAAAATTCTGAGGAAAGAGATTAAGAAGTGGTGGGAGGGTGTAGCTGATCATATTGATAAAATCGTGCGTATCCTTCTGCTACCACACCTGCGTTTCGATGTCTGACATCCGGCAAAGGAGCTCGTCTTGAACAATGATATCCCTGGTCAGAAGTCGCTGCCTCGGCTGCCTTCAATTGACGATGCCTACGACGTGTTCGATTCTTCACCTCAACACTCCGGCACCACCACCCCTACAGCTTCTACTCCATTCCCTCTACCTCTACCGCCAACCACACCCAACTCTCCTTCGTTTGACACGCCAAAAGATGGTGTACCCAAGGACTCCTATTTTACCACTCTCTCCAACATGAGCACAGACACCCAAGCCTCCAAGGCACCCACAATCCCGCCGAAAGACAACTCGGAGCAGTTACTCGCAACGCTTCGTCATAATTTCCAACGGATAGAGCAATCGCTCTATGCGCAGCTGGCTCGGACGCCTGAGTCGGCGCTGAATGATGTGCGGCGGTCGTTCATCGCCACAGGGCGAGGAACACAGAAGAGGCTGAAGGCATGGCAGGCGAAACATTTGGGAGCAGCGAAAACGAAGGCGGTTGGTGATTTGGTTGCGCAGGAGCCGGAGTGGTGGGGTAAGGGCTGTCATGTTGTCCCGACGGGGAACATAATTGTGAGAGAACACGATTGGGGCAGTATCATCGCGCATACATTAAGGTATGTCTCGAATTTGACCTTGATATCCCAAAACTAATGCCCTTCGGCACAGTACGACCGACTATCAGATGGAGATGGCCAATTTGTCGGTGGCTCGTACTACCAGCACAGGCACGCAATCCACCCCCACTACCCCGGCTGCCGAACCACCGAACTCGTCGTCGTCGTTCTTCTCTGTTGCGACGAGCTACAAACTGTTTTCCCTGTCGGCCAAGACCCAACCGGATCCAGACCAGGAGGATGTGGTTTGGAATGAACCCGAACAGTATTCCGCTGTCATCTCGCGGAAGGACTACGGACGCGATCCAACGGCTTTTGTCTCTATCAGAGACGTCTTGCGCCCGAACAAAACGGCATCCGAGCAGTCGGGTGCTGCCGCTGCATCGCGAACCACCAACTCTGCTCAAGGAACGAGTTCGCCTCCTTCAGCGTTCGTCAAAGTCAAGCCTAATGTCGGGCTGAGCACGGAGTCTGCTGGTGGGCAGCTCAACGGGCAAGAGTCAGCAGACGCTGCGAGTAAGATACTGCAGGAGTCGGAGAATGAAACACCTACACATTCTCGTCCTGCCTCTATCAAGTCGGAGCTGCCCTCGAGCATGGCGTTTGGAAATACGCATATCCGGAGGGGCAAGGCGTCGTCGATCATCTCGACGGAGAGTCGTGAAAGTCAGAAGACGATTGGGAAGGAGAAGGATAAGGTGGCAGAGTCAGCGGAGCCGCAACCTAGTTCGTTGCCGCCGCCTCCGCCGCCGCCGAAGGATGATGAGCCAAAAGAGGCCATTAAGGAGAAGACTGCCAGCACGGACAAGGAAGTCGTGGCTAGCTCTGACTCGGCGGCGGCGGCTCCTTCAAAGATTGTGGCATCAGCATCGACTCCGCCGCCCACGTCCTCGGGGTTTGCGAGTGCCCTAGCAACAGGCATCGGATCTGCCGTGCGTTATGTACTGAGCGCCGAACTGCCTTCACGTACGGTCTCTGCAGCGGCGACAAATCCACCCAAGAAACACCACAATCTATTGCTCGCAGACGTCGGCACCATTGATGATCGCCCTCACATCAAGTACGAGTGGACCATCGGCAAGCGGATTAAATTCAGTTGTACGGTATACTATGCGAAGCAATTCGATGCGCTGCGGCGGCGCTGTGGAATTCATGATGTGTTCCTGAAGAGCCTATCGAGGTCGACAAATTGGACGGCGGAAGGAGGGAAGAGCAGGTCGAATTTCTGGAAGACGAGTGACGATAGGTTCATTATCAAGACGCTGGTTAATGCATGGAATGTGGCGGATTTGTAAGCCTTATTTCTTGCTTTTGATATCACGCCGTTCGATGAATGCTTACGTCTCCTCGGACTAGACAAGTACTGGTAGATCATGCCCCTTCGTATTTCCGGTACATGGATGCCACAGCGAGCAAGCCGACTGTCCTGGCCAAATTGATTGGGTTCTACACAATCGAGGTCAGGAATTTGGAGACGGGCAACGTTCAGTCCAAGGCGGATCTTCTGGTCATGGAGAATTTGTTCTTTGGTCAAAATATCAGCAAGACATTCGATTTGAAGGGCATACAAGGACGGAAGGTCAAAAGCCAGGGGAATGGCACAACCAAGACTCTTTTCGATGGTGAATGGATCGAGGGTACGTATTTTGCTTACTGCCTTCCATATGCCAAATGAGCACCTGGATCTTTCTGACACTTTTGTAGGTCAACAGCGCACGCTAACGCTCGTCCACCCATACTCGAAGGTTATCCTTCGCGATGCCATCAAGAGCGACGCTGAATTTCTAGCAAAGAGCAATATCATGGATTATTCGTACGTCAAGTCGATCCTATTAGCGAGGGCGGCTTCTAACGTCATACAGCCTCCTTCTCGGTGTTGATGAGGAAAAGAAACAGATTGCTTGTGGCCTTGTCGACACAATAGGTATGACTCTGAATCGCTGCTCCGAAAGGTGCTGACGAATTTGTAGGGAGTTACACGTTTGCTAAGACCTTGGAGTACAAGGCCAAGCAAGGCCTCCAGTCCGGAAAGCAGATTACGGTTGTACCTCCAGCGGAGTATCAGGAGCGCTTCGTGAGCGCTCTGGAAGGATACTTCGTCGCCTGCCCAGGTTCGTCCTTCGTCAAGCAGCACTTTGTAGAACCGAATTGAACGAAGCACCTTCTTTTCAGACAAGTGGTCAAAACCACAAGACGAGTCCAAGATTATAAGCGACCCTAATCTTCTTCCAAGCGTCCTGTAGTCCTCTGCTTGGAACCCCAAGAATTCTGCGGCAGATTTATAACCTCGTGTGTCGAATCAGCATTTCATGCCCATGGATCCATCGTGTACCGTATGACTTTCCAACTCTGTAGCAACAGGATGTCCGTTTTATCTTGCGTGGCTCGCCGGTGTTCTACTTTTGTCTTCCTTCACCCATTCCTCCAATTTCAGACTGCCTAGATATGATATGATATGATATGATATGATATTACACCTCTTGGACCCATCTCGGGATCTGCGGGATCAGACAAGGAAAAGAAAGAAAGAAAGAAAGAAGAAATCTAGCTACTGAGGTCCAAATAAAAATCTTGATTACAGGTCGAAGAACTGGCTCGAAGGCCTGAAGTGCAAGGGAGAACCCGAGAGAAGCGACGAAAGGCGAGGAATCGATGTATAAGATACGAGATAACGAGGATAGAGGCGTACTACCAAATATATACTCAGGGGAAGAGCCGTAACATGAAGCCCCAGCGATGACACCCTTCATATGTGCTGTTGATCGGAGGAGTGTCTAAGTTCCTCCTCACTAATAGCAAGGGCGAGGCTTTTCAAATTGAATCATTGGTGTTTCTCTGGCCTGGATTTCGTCCCGTTAAACTTAAAGGTTAGATTAAATCGCCCATTTAACTTGTACTATGCCATTCTGGGAGTTTTGAAAGTTCCAGGAGTTTGAAATTCCAGCCTCGCACCTCCATTTTTTGCGCTCTTGACTTCTAATTTTTTCTGTATGCTTCCGGGGCAATTTTTAAATGCTCTTCGAAATTTCGTAGGATGGCGTTCCCTCTGAGGGCGACCATATTTAAAACAGTGGTTTTGATGTCATCAAAATGACCCATGTATGCGAATGTCAGCCCAGATCCTGCCCGATCCCAATGGCCAATGCTTCTGAAATTCTGTCAACACATTTAAGGCGTACATTATATGTCTCTCATAAAATTCTGGAGAGAATAAATAGCGCGCCATGGAGGAAAGTGCAGAATACATGATCCTACCTCCGGGAGTGTGACAATTTTGGCAGGAGTATCGGTTGTCAACGCCGTCGATTTGGCTGTTGATGGGCGTGATGGACGTGTGACATACTTTTCAAACTCCCAGAATCCTCGACACCCCACCGCTGTGAGCCCTCCGGCACACCTGGCTCCCTGCTTAAAAATCAAATAAAAATATATTCACAGAGCGAAGACGATTTATGACAAGTGTGCCAGATTTGAGGCTGCAGAGGCAAGTCGTTGTTGAGCAATATGTTCGTCATTCAAAAAGTTTCAAACTCCCGGGATGGCATAGTATCGCACGCTATATATACGGAATCGACGCTCTGTTCTCCCTCTTCCCTCCTCCTTCGCGTCGCTGTCGATCTCCAACCGTCCACGCTGTCGACATCGAGGTTCGGTAGTAGCAAATAGAAGGCCGAAAAGCCTTCTCATTATCCAAAGGGTAATACTCGCCGCGCATACAGTAGCTTTGCTTTATCACGCACACATTCATCCACCCTCCGGGTGATTTAGCAAGGAAATTTCATCAAGAGGTACAATCTGCCACGGGCCGCATTTTCAACGGTAAAATAACAATTTAAAGGAGTTAATATAAATATCCTTGACTAAAGCGTACGGTGCCTGAGCAGATTGGCGCTTAAATTGTGCCCACGGCGCTTAATCCGGGCGGTGTCACTCGCCGCGCGAGGACGGAAGCCAGAATGAAGTGGATACAGCCCTATTCTTCCCGCCAAATCGTGAACTCCTCCCTCAACTTCTCGCGGGACCTGCATTTTCCCTTTAAACTGTGGATGATCTCGAAGAAAATCCGCCTGAATGCGTATATGGGCTACCACAAATACAAGTGCTGTCAAAAGGCAGGACATACCCTCAGTCAAGCCACCGCCCACGTTCTTCCTCCTCCATCCGTTCGAGGTACTTGGACATTGCTGTTCGTGCAATTTTCGTCTTGCGGGGGAATAGGATGGATGTTGAATGGAACACACATTCACGGCAACGTTCCATGAGCTCAGCGGATCGGGATGCTGTGGCGAGCATGTCAGATAGGAAAGTCAGGGCGAAACGATAGACCAGCAGTTCAGTTGAGGCACGGTCGTTAAGGACGATTAAAGGAGATTGGGGGGAAGTAAAATATGCGAGGGTGGGTACGAATTGATTGATTCCAGAGCATGATTTGCCTGGTGTTGTATGGGCTTTTCCACAGCTGTCACATAAATTCCATTTGAACCACTTGCCAGGGGCAGTCCTGGAGCGAGAGTGCCGCATCCTGCGCGATCTCCACGGATGGTTCTTCACAGGCTCCGTCAATTGATCAAATATATGGAAGACTTGTGTTGGGGACACAGGGTGACACAACATGCCAATGAACGCTAGCGCTGCGTCTGCCCTCCTAGCACTGTTGACGGTGCGATACTGGTGAGACTTCCTTGGATCACGTATCAGGGCAGAAAGGAAGGAAAGCCACTCCTGCTTTCCGTGGTAACGCCAGGTGATAGAGAGAGGGTCAGGGCGATATTCCAACCTGGTAGTATTCCCCGCCAAGTCCGCAGAATCCAAGCAAGTGCCCAACCAGTCCCATGGGGGGTCTTCACTGTAAAATGCTGAGTAATAATGGAATGCAGGCAGAGTTAAAATAATATTTGACAAGAACCGCTGGGAGCCCCGATTCAAAGACTCGTAGCTGGGATTCATACAGCGTTTGAGCATCTCCAAATACCTAAATTTGACAGCATAGGTGAGAGGCGAATATACGAAATCATTTCGATTAGTGCCTACCATGTTCCGGATTTGTTTAATTGCAACATAGACATTGTCACCGATCGAGGGATCTGTGTACATGGCACAAATTTTGGTGAACAGGAAGCCAAGACGACAATCTTGCAATGCATCATGGAGCACCTGAGATTTGCATGATTGCAGGTCCCCGAGAACATCGGGAAGGCGCTTTAAAACACGGATAGTCACCGAATCGTTCCGTAAAATCCATGACACCCATTCAGTGAGGCTCGCCTCTACATCCACAAAGTGTTCCTTCGAGCGCACTGGTCCGTTAGGAATTCCCCCAGGGAAGCATGCTGTAGTTCTATACTCCACACACCTGGCCCTACCACCTGGGTGACAGATGAAACCTCGACGATAGATGAAACCTCGATGACAGATTGAAGGTCGCCGAAAATTAATTTGACATCATCGAAACTGAGGGTGAGTGCATCATGCACGAATTCACTGAGCAGGTCCAAAGGAAACTGATCTGCTAGCTTGAAACCCAAGATTTTCAGGGTAGAATCCATATTTTCGAGAGACGAAAAGATGTGGGTGTAAAGGGTGTCCAGGGATACAAATGGGTTATTGGCTTGTTCTACTCGCAACGTCAAGATTTCCTGGAGACGACGAACTGGATGATGCCGGATATTGCAAATATAATTAAGCACAATGTGGGCGTAGAGGAACTGTCCGGACGATCTCCGGACGAGCCAATCAATGCTCTGTGGGTTAGGCCACAATGCTGGAATGGTGTCCTTGATAGGGTGGGCCTTCTTTATCTCCTCGAACCCATACTCGAAGAAATGACGGGTGTCGTTGTTTGCATCATGAGAGTCGCCGATAGTATGATGGGTTGTAATACTTTGCATGGAAATTGAGTTGAATTTGAGAGAAATCTCGTGTTCGGGACGACTTCCAACTAGGAAAACGAGGCGACGACCAGAAGCCGCCAGTGAGAAACATGTTTTATGGATTGTATCGAGGATTTTGCACTGCATGTATGGGTCCTTGCATTCATTGAGGCCATTTACGACGATGAAGGACGGAATATTTATTTGTTCTGCGGCCGCCTGTTTGAGGGGTTCGACGACGAGCTTTGCCATCTGTGTTTCCAGCGATCGCGTATGAATAAACCGATCGTGCTCCAAAGCCTGTTCGATGTGGAGGCGGGCATGCGGAACGGCCAATGCGATCTGGTAGGCAAGTGTAGTGACGAAAAACTTTGCATTATTGCGCGTGGGATCTGAGCGGCCGAAGAAGAAGGTGGCGAGGAGTCGACCCTCCTTCTCGCACATCTCCGCGATAGTTTGCCCGATGGCGGATTTCCCAACACCCACAGACCCGTTCAGCCAGAAGACGAAGGCGTCTGTCTCGATCTCCCCGCGCACCCAGGACATGATCTTCTCGAGGATTGCCTTGCGGGTGCGGGGGTGACATCTAGGCGGATCATAGCGCTCGCCCGAGTTGTGGAAGGCACTGGGTGTGACAACGTCCTCCCATCCCTCGAATGCAACTGCGCAATGGAGATTAGCGCCCGGCCCACTGGCCTATCTTCATGCAACCGGACTTACCTTGCTGAGCCGTTTCGACATTGAAAGTGCTGTAGGCGATAGAACAGTTGCTTGCCCCTTCGAAGAGCGCAACATCCGATTGTCCTGCTGGCATATTTCACGAGTGGTAGTTGTATGGAAGGACAAGGTTGATCACCTTCCCATGCGGCTGTGCCTGGGACAGGTTGTGTGAAATTTGAAACTCCACCGTGAGCCGCCCGCCGTGCTCAACGTGCCGCCTACCATCATGACCCGCATTGCATCTATCGCGGTACCCGCTGTTGGCCTATAGGACAGTTCGATTCCGAATGCCGCGCCCGAGTCCATCACCAACTTGCCCCGCTATTGGTCATCTGCGTAGGGCGACATCGGAACGTCGGGGACACGGCGACACAAGACCAGCCTGAGAGCACGAGAACTGAGTCGGAACAGGCTGGCCCGAATCAATTACATAAATATCTCGACGTTCTCTTCCTACCCAGACAAGAAGAGGATAGAATTCACCGTTGCATTTCTGGATAATTGCGTGATGATATGAGCTGTACTCCAGCAAGTCACCACTCGGGCGTCGAAGGAGTGTGTCTGCGAATCGATGCGAGTGGTGAGATATTTAATGTCTCATGAGCAAGTAATGCCTTTCCTTCGAGGGCCGCGCCTCTGAGTGTCCTCGTTATATCTTACAGACGACAACCACAAGAAACGGCCCTTTCCTGGCCGTGATTAGTTGAGGATTGATTGAGCTGCACGGGCGCCTAAATTAACAATCTAAATGGTGCCATGGTCTGTCCCCAGTCTGTTCCCAGTCTGCTTTGAACAACAAATATAAGTAGGATCATGAATCATGGTCATTCTTCAAGTCGTTTCAAATAAATGGGACAATCTCACATTATTCTCTTCCGCGCTCTGTGTCACATTTGAAGTCTACTTAAATAAAGAGAAAGGAAAAGCGGAACCTTGCATGGGGCTATCTTCACCCTTGCGGGGCCGTTTCTTCTCTCGAAGCCTCGCGCAATGTGTTCTGGAACCCGCGTTTTGAGTCAGGACGCCGCGGAGCAAGTCGCTCTATTGACGTCTGGGCACTTCAATTGTTTTCGATAGGGGCTCAGAGTTAGTCGGCAGTGACTCAGCGCTTAGCGTTGGTCTGAGCTATGCTCTAAAACCCACCAGGACGTCCTCACCGTTTTATCAGACCCCACCTTAGGTCCTGAGCATTGCCCAACTTGTAATCTAGCTGCCAGCGTTGACCTTGAACCTCTCTGGCCGTGCCATCACCTTACCTCACCTGACCATCCAAGGCCTTGGAGCTCGACAAACTACCAATCATTCCAGGCACGGAGGATAGGACCTCTCTCCTTAGACCAATTTATAGCGAGAAAAATATCATTTGTGCCCCTGCTTAGATGTAAAGCATTGCACAGTCTTGACGTACGTATCCCCAGAGGATCAGACAAGGCGATGCTTTGAACGACATTGTCAACAATTTGAATATCAATACAGCTCTTTGACTACTCTATATGCACCTTTCTGGAGGACAGCACCATGAGACTGCCGCATACATGTACATGCACTTTATAACATACGCAAAGACCAAACCATTTCCCATTTACCACTTCTCGTGAGCGGGGCGAACTATCATCATCAGACCACCATCAGCTATCCTCTTCCAAGAGTAAGTGTTGAATAAAGGACTTACGATCGAGCTCCCAAGTCCAGGCAGACCTATCCTGGTTGACGAGGTACAGATACGACTGCATATTCAGTGTTCAGTGCCACTGGTACGAAATGGAAAGGACAAAGATAATTTGAGCATAACTTACAGCGGCGATGCTGTCGGGATGCAAGCGGACGTCTGCGTTGTTCTGCCATTCGGGGGAGTTGCGGTCGCGTTGGCGGTCAGTGAGGATGGCTAGAGTGTAAGAAAGGCACGTTAGTAAGAACAAGTGCAGGTAGGGTGATGGAAGGGCTGGACGAACCACCGTCAATGATAGCCTAATCACAGCACAAAGATACCTGTCAGCTCGGAAGCGACCAAATGCACCACCAAATGCACGTACATGCGCCACATGTATATTCTCCTTCCCAAACTCCTTCGCCAAGCTCTGCGACAGCGCCCTTGTCCCAAACTTACCCACCGCAAACGCGCTCGTCGTCGTGTTCCCCCGCGCGCTCGCCGTCGCGCCCGTAAAGATCAGTGCGCCCCGCTTCCCATTCGCCTCCTCGATGTCATTCTCCTTGAACGCGAGTATCGCACCCCGCGCAAAGGCGAAGGCGGCCGCGACGTTCGTCTCGAGGGATTCCTGGACCTCGGCGGGGGTGACCTCGAGGAATGGCTTCCAGACGCCGTACGCGGTGTTGAAGAGCGCGGCGCGGATGGTGTATTCGGGCCTGGGGAAGGCGGAGGTGATGGCCGCCCATGCGGCGGTGACGTCTGCGTGGGCGTAGGAGGGGATGACGAAAGGTGCGGCCTGGTAGTGGGAGTGGGAGTGGATGAGCGATGCTGGGGCTCACGCTAGAACGAGACAGAGAGACGTACGTGCCCACCAGAGGTGTTGATCTCGTTCGCGAGCTTGTTCACGAAGTCGCCGCCTCGCGCAATGAGGGCGACGCTATACCCGTTCTTCGCGAACAGGCGCCTGTTTCAGTTCTCCCCCGTTAGAAACTTACGACGCCCTGTGGATCGGGTTGAGAGCCTTACGCGGTGGAGGCGCCAGTCCCAGAACCATTGCCGATACCTGGGTGTGGTGGTGATGGTGGTAGTGGAAAGAGAGAGGAGAGTCAGCATCTAATCTAATCGAGGGACCGATTGTGAATAGGAATAGGGACAGATAAGCACCTGCGACGACGAGTACGCGTTTAGCTGCCATGTCTATCTCTTGCCGTCCGTTAGTTTGGAGGTTCTTCAAATTGTCGCAGTTGCGATTGGAGCCTCCCATCCCCAGACTCTCCACCTTATATACGCCTTCACGTCCAACTTGCCAGATTCGCAAACCGTGTGTCAGCTGAAGACGCAAGTCGCCATCCTGCTTGCTCAGCACAGCTGTCGTGATTATCTTGGGAGGTTACGCGACCTCGGCGTGAATCCGAGTCCCAGGGAGCTACTGTATATTACTGTAAGACGTTGGCCTTGACACCCTCGGCCATCGGGGGTTGCCTCGGGTGAGGAGCCTCTTGGTCGAAGTCCCGAAGGGAGGTGGTCCTACAGTCAGGAACTACTTATTGAAGAGGATATTGGTGGGAGCTTGGAACCGGACCGTCGCTCACAAACTGGGACCTCGCAGTATAAGAAATGATCAAACCCTGGTCAGACCTTGGTCGTGACCTTTGACAACGCAAAGGAAACCACTATCCACGCCATTCTTCCGTCAAGGCTTAGAAATTATCGCAATACATGGGATTCTCACAAGGCTATTAATACAGTCAGAGTATTTGGAACCGACAGCCATCTCTCACAAGAATCGGACGGGGCAATTTGAGGCCAGCTTTTGAGGCTCGAGGCGGGAATCCCTACCTAGGACGCTGACGACGATAGAGCTTCGGTGGTTGGCCCGTTCGTGCGCTTAATACCTGTAACGCGTCGAGTAATCTAGATCATAGGACGTCAGTTATGGCGTGTTGAGAAGAGAAGGATGGACAAGACGCACCTTTGGGCGACATGACCAGTCCACGTCCCTTCGACGCCCCTCGGTAGACCGTCTCGATAATATCGATCAACTGCAAACCCTCTCGTTCAGATCATCTCCCTACACATTGCCACTACAGTACGAACCTCTTGTTTGTTATCCATAGCCCAGTTTCTGTACAAATCAAAGCCACTCAATTGTCAGATCGGTGGCTCGCAAATGGACGAGGGGAAAGAGAACGTACATCTTGTTGTTGTTACCCGTGCCCAGATCGATCATGATATGCTTATTACTAGCCATCCGAGGTGTCAACCTGGGCCTTCAAAAAGCTCTTCGAAAAGGGCGGCTTACCGGTAGAAAAACATGACAGAGCAAGGATCGTACAGTTCGTACATCTACATCACCACCAACGAAACAGAAAAATCTATCAGCATCCCATTCCATCCCACATCGCGCACCACCACATCGCGCCACACCACCCAGCGCCCCACAACAGAGAATGGCACGCACCGTATTAAAATCCGGCACCTTCTTGATATCCACCAGGTAGATGACCGCAAAGTTCTGCACGCGCTCGGAGACGGCGTACAGCGTCTGGTCCATGCGCTGGCACTCCTCGCTGTCGTCGATCGAGCCGAAGCGGATGACGACGACGCGGTCCTCCTCGGACTTGATCGCTTCGTCGACGTGCCACCCGGAGGGCAGGTTAGGGAGGAGATATGACATTGGGAGTTGAGGAGGTGGGGAGGGTGGGGTAGGGTGGTGGGATGGTGGAGAGTAGAAGGGGATGGAAGGATGGAGATAAAAGAGCGGACGACTGTGACGGCAGGTTCTAGAAGGCCGGGGAGGACGAAGGCATCAGATAGTAACAAAGCCAAACAGATCGTCCATACGCCATCAAAATTTCTGCTCACTGTTCACCACGGTGCCCAGCATCTCCGACGGTCCGCCAGCGTCCTCTATGGCCACGAAAATCCTGCAAAAAAGCACAAAAAAAATGCTCGAAACCTCTATAGCTAATTCTATACATGATTGCCAGTGTACAGCCTGATACAAAAATCGTGCGTCCCCGATCGTACATACGTTTGCTTCTTGGTCCGTCGCGCTACCCTGATCTCCTGCATCCACTCTGACCCTCCTCCCCTTCCTCCTCCTTTTGTACTCTTTCCGCCTTCTCCGCCCCCTCCATTCGCCCCATCGCCTGCGTCACCTGGGGTGTTATAGGTATTGGTGTTGGTGTTGGTATTGTGCGTGTTTTCAGAGGCCCGCGAGGAGGCCTTGGTGGTGCCTTCGGGCTGCGTAGTGAGCCGGAAGGCTTTGAACTCGGGGAGCGAGCTTAGTTGGGCGTAGTTGCCTACGGGCGCCGCGGTGGGGGTGGTGGTGTCGCGGCTTGCCGCAGAGGGTGGGCCTATGCGAGAAGGGGGAGGGGGGTTCAGAATTTGGAGAGGGACGAGGGAACGAGAGGGAGAGGAGAGAGGGACTCACGGCTAGAAGAAGAGGACGAGGCAGATGCAGACGCGGCTAGCACGCTACCGCCCCTTCTCCGACTCGTGCTCTGCGCACTGGGGCTCGGTACTGATGCTGGTGTTGGTGCGGGCTGTGGCCGTGGTGTTGGCGTCAGCGTTGGCGTTGGCGCTGGCATTGGCGTAACCCGCCACTGCAGCTCAGCCCCGGCCTCAGGCTCACAGTCGCCGCGCGCAACAGAGGGTGTAGGCCAACCGTGCCCGTCTGAAATTGTATATGGCGGCGGCCTGTGGGTTGCCACTACGCGAATACGAGTGTCAGCACGTGTCTTGCCAGAAGAACGAGGGCGGGAGGGGGAGGGGAAGGGAGAGAAGAAAAAACACACACCTCTGAACGAGACCACCATGCTCGGGTCGGGGAGGACGACCCGCCCATCTCCCCTCCTCGGGAAGAGCACGCACGAGGGTGAACACGAGCAGCGCGTGCCGCGGCCGCACCCCGACCCTGACCCTAATCCATACGCGGGGGCGACATTACCGCTCACTGGCGAATGCGCGTGCCACCAGCCCTCCCGTTCCCTTTCCCGCTCGCGTCGACTGTCGTAGTGAGGAAAGCCCTGCTCGACGACCTTGCGGCTCCAGTTCATGCTGAAAGTGTTGTTGTTGGTGGCAGAGCGGCCGATATCGAGGCATGCATAGGGTTGAGGTGCGGCCAGGGGTAGAGAGAGCTCGAGGACGGTTCAAAATGTAGAATGATGCAAAGAGAGAGGGAAAAAAGTTCGAAGCGCTGGCACTGCGGAAGGCGCGTTGGGGCGCTAACCGTAGGGGCGCTAGTGACGGTGATTGGTGGCTTTCAGTGGAGTGGAAAGAGGAGAGAAAGAGGAGAGGGAGAAAGAGAAGAGGGATGGGTTTGCGTCTGACAGCCCAAAACGAAACGAAACGAAATCAGACGGCGTCTGTCCGTGATGTCGCAGCTGTCGCCCAGTACATATATGTCCTTTGCCGATACCGGATCCATAACCTCATGCCATGCCCCTGGGCCCTCTAGCTCAGCCCCAGCCCCCTTTCGGATGTCGCCTTTCGGGGCAGGAAGGAAAGAAGAAAAAAAGTCGAAACGTCCACGTCCCGTCCCCCATCGCGCTGGCACCTCCCTAACCTAACAAGACAGGACTTTACTCATGATTGCCTTTAGGTCTTCCAGCTTCCACCTTCATTCGAATTCCCGTCCCTCACAGGATCGTTTTCACGGGCCCTAGTCCCTATGTTACATGTAAGCACGACCCAAATAAGTGCAGCTCAAAGGGAAAGCAAGGAAACGGCCGCCATGAGTCAACATGGGAAGGGCAATGGATTCAATCATCAATGACCACATTCGCCGCCACAACCGCGGCTCTTTCCCCATCCTGCCCATCCGCTTGTCCTCTTGCTAAACGAGGACAGTACGGGGCGTGCAGCTGCGCGCTCATCATGGGTTCCCACTTCATTCTGGGTAAGTATGATTCATTCGACGTTGATCGCCGTCCGTTCTTCGAGAAACACATAAGTACGTGCATGAGTCAGGCCTATCCAGGTTATGGGACCTACAATGCGGTATTCGGGATTCGGCCGCGCGTGGTCCAGATAGACGCCCTACCACCTGGCCTCGTTTCCCTCTTTCCCTCCTTTTGCACGGAAACACCCTCTCTACCAGTCCCAGTCGCACGCGGGAAGGGCACATCCCTATTCCGCTCTCCCAAATTCTCATTCTGATGGACGTTCCCCCTTCCCGCCTTCCTTTTCGTGGTAATGCGTTAATCAGGTAATGTCTCTTCTCGGCGACAGTGTGCGTCTGATCTTGATGTCATGTCAGCTTTCGGCGCCCAACCGCACACCACGAGGTCCCACACTGGTTCCGAACTTGAAGTTCCTTCCCTCTTTTGGTAGTTAGCTTGTGCTCGGTCCCAAAACGGACGTCCAGATGAGAATGGGGAGGGTTCGGCATGATGGGAGGATGTGGGTTTTACCTCCATCGCAGGTGTTCCATTCTAAAATTTAAACAGGTATGCAGCAGCTGTCTGGAGCTGTATACGTATACCTATACGTGAAACACATAGGAGACGGGTAGAAATAACATGGAGCATGGAGAATGCAATGAAATGATGTATACCATACCGTACTATCCGTAGACGAAGCAGCAAAACATGGGAGCAAAGCATAGCAGGAAAGCAGCAGCAGAAAAGAGCAGAAAGGGCGTCAGAAACGATTAGAGCTACAGCACGGACGAACGGCGATTAACAAGATAACAGGGAAGTTGATAAACCAGGGAACGAGGGCACGGAACGAAATGAGGGAAAGGCAAAGGGAACAGGCAAAAAAACGCGGCCAGCCACACTGACTCGCACATCCACATACATACTCGTCGGACAAAGGGAAAACCCTTTCCAGCTTCTCCAGGCGAGCAAGCGCGCACGCAATACGATTCAAAGTAAAGAAGCACCGGCCAGGGTCTTGCAGGAATCAGAAGAGGAACTTGCGTAATGATTTCGATCGACGGGTCGACAACTGACAGCGATCACTTTGCTCTTTTCTCTTCTCAGGTTTTGCAGTTTCGGTCGAACGGTCACCCGTTTTCAGGCTCCTTGAACCTTCCTATGTCGTGGTGACGTTACGGTTCATCCGGGTGTTGGCCCAGGCACGTAAATCTCGAAGCTGGGCCTGTGTGAAAGCGAAAGAAAAAGGGAAGGACGGAAAAAGGAAAGGGAAAAGAAGAGAGCCGTGAGCGTCAAAGGTAAAAATATCAGAAGAGTCACGAGATCTCTAACGTCTGTGATTCCGACCAGCGCCTGGATGTCGCACAGGACGCCTTCCGCCTCGTCTTTGGCTCTCTCGATCCACGTTGTTGGCGAGTCTGGACGGCGCACCTGCTCAGGGGAGGCCGCAGTTGTCGCCGTTGGAGATGATTCTTCGTCTTCGTCTTCTTCTTGGCCTTCCGTCACCTCCTCGAACCGATATTTCCGAGCGAGGCCCTCAGTAATGCCGTTCATAACCGCGAGAACCGTCAGCAAGGAGATGGGATACTTTAAAACATCAGGTTCTAGAGTAGAGGCCGTTTGATCGTCTCCTTCCCGGAAAATAAATAGATGGAATGTATTCAACGAACTCACCCTTGAGAGCGTCGAAGAGGAAGCGCCATGCGTCTGCCATTGCTGACTGCCACCCGCCCTCGAAGTCTAATAGCGCCTGGAGGGAAGGAAGAGAGAAACAGAGCTCGTCCATGAGAAGCTGAGGCGTGACCCCGAGCGTGTAGTCGAGAGCGGACAATATGTCCCGATGGGTTGTCTAGAGGGAGGCGTTCAATAAGACTTAGAGTTTTTCATGGGAAGAGCGGGATAATGGGGTACGCACCTCTAGATCCTCGTGGGACATGTTGTGGGGCGACAACGATAGATATTCGTGCGCATATACTGGGACAAGGGGGGTTAAAAAGTCACGATGGAACTAGACGCGAACAGCAGAATGTCAGACAGTGTTCTTCGCGGTGTCGACCGGAGAAAATTAGACCTTGACGCTGAGCGATAAACACCCAACCGCTATATCCCAGACAACGAGCTCACGCCCCTCATGCTCCGTCGAAGTTGTAGCAATCGAATCTAGGCTGGACCGTCTGGAAAGACCTCCTTTTCTCTCCTTTGGCTCAACATCGGGAGACATAGTTAAATAAAAGTAGCGCAGGAACATCCACGCTGCGTGGAACCGCGTCTGCGGCGAGTTCTTCAGTTGGTCGAAAAGGTTAAAACCCGGACGGGCGAACTCCGAGTTGTCGTTAGTTGTTGTCTTCGAGGTTGTGGTGGTCGTGATCGAAATCGAGGTGACTGGCGAGCTTGCCTCGCTCGGAGTATTGCATTTGGGTGGTGACGTCTTGTCTTCAATCACGTTGCGAGAAAGTGGTATGGGAAGGACCTATATGGGGAATATTAGCGAGAGATATTAACTGAGTCAGTACAAAATACCTCAAGGATCCAAGCGATAACCTCTTCTCTTATCCCTTGTCCGAGGCCTAACACGCGCTCCCATTCGGATGAAACCTCATCCCTACCGTCTACCTCAGCTTCGCAGAGTTCCAGATCTATCAAGTCCTCGAGCATCCAATCAGGAGGGTGGGCCGATTCGCCGCAAGGTAGGTCCTCTCGCCGTCGTTGGGCCTCCTCTTTTTCTAGGAACTTCCTGAGGCGCACTTTTGCCAGCGTCTCGGGGCTGAGAGGCAGGCTCGCGACATGACCTTCAGGAGGCGCGATGATAGGAACGGGCAGCAGCAAGACTTGATGATTAGGCGCCGTATGCTGCTCGGGAGATCGTTTAATTTTCTCAATGACGGGCGTTGCAGGCACCGTCGGAACCTCCTCCCTGCTTTCTGTCTAAGGTGTGAAGAGTACAATCAGCTCGAGAAAGGAATAGAGAAGAGAGGCCGAAGACTACTTGTCGTCCATCGTCATAAACACTTTTCAGCGACTCAGCTCTTCTGAGACTCGCAGAACGTTGCGCATATATGCGGTCCCTTGCATGCGCGCTGGCATCGTTTCGCGTTTTCTGCCGTTTGCTTAGAGGTTCAGAGTCGTGCTCAATGTTTAAGGGTACGAATGACCCTGCGTTCTTTATGACGCGGTATGCAGGTCTATAACTGTCATTAATACCCTTGTCAACAGGGCTATGAATCTTTGAGTTCAGTCGCCAGAGAAACATAGAGCAAGGACTACCGACCTTTCGTGCACCTTTTTTGGCACTTCGAAACGTATCGGTGAGAGCTCCTCGACGAACATTTCGGTCGTCTCCTGAGCAGGTATGTCTATAAGTGAGTCTACAAACCACTTGGACCTTCTTGGTGGCGAGCCCGTAGAAATCTGGTCGCCAGAGTGATGCGGGGTCGCTTGACCGATATCCGAGCTTGCGAGTTCCCGTTCCTTCAGAGCAACCAGGAGAAGATCGTGCAGGCGTCGCCCAAAGCCATCCGTCTTGCTGTCGTCAGGGGTTTCATCGAGGGGTGGAGGTGCTATGAACTCGTCCCAGGTCGAGGGTAAAGAGTCCGAGGTCGACGTTGAAGAGCAGAAAGAGCCGTTGTTCGATTCTGATGAGTGAGCTGACTGAGGCGAAGAGCTCGAGCATTCTGGAGGACTGCTAGACAGAGGAGGTACAGTAACATTTGTACAGTCAAGTAATGTGTCCCTGTCGTCGTCCTCAGCTTCGTCGTGAGATAATGCAACAGGACTGGGGCAGTCGAGAAATGGAGAAGAGCTTCGAAAGGAAGATGAACGTTGATAGTCAGACACAGGAGAGTTGCCGTTTTCTTCTTGAGGACTATCTGCTGCAATCGCTGGAGATTTCGACTCCGAAGAGTGTATATAGTCAGATTCAGCTTCGGTTAGAGCTTTACGAGATGGTTGTGGAAGGCGAAGCTGTGCTGTCTTGCCATACGCAACGCGGTCCGTGGTGCGGGATATAGGAGAGCTAGAAGACGACATTCGAAAGGGAGAAAGGGAAAGTTCAAATGAATGCTGAGCGCGACTAGGCCAAGCAGTGCCAAGCAATGTGGGCACGGTCACATGATCGACGCGTCTGAGTCACGTCGCCGCAGCGCGCGCGCAGAATTGGTGGGTTAGGATGCTACGAGTGGAGTAATACGGACTCTCATAATTATCCTACAAGCAATATACGGCACTAAATCCTGAACAAGGTCGCCAATACGATGAAGGAAACGAACGACATGGCAACGAGCTTGCCGGTTGAGGCTGGTTTGGGCGTGGCAAGCATTGAGAGAGGTATAGAAAAGTCAAACTTAACAGGTGGCACCTCAAGGCCTTTCCACCGTTCGCCGAAGAACATCTGCAACGCGTCTGGGGAAGTTCGGAAAGCTAAAGCGAGCTGCATGAGCACTTGCCAAGAGGAAAGGACGAGCCTTTGCCACATACGATCGTGTTGCGAGACGTAGACCAACGAGTTGCCTGTCAGGCGCCATGATCGGTAAGGAAGACAAGAGACAACCATCGGGATCAATGACTCGAGGGTGGCACGAGCACGTTGGCGGAGTTTGTGCTTGTGGACAGCTGGGTGCACACCGTTCGCAGTGGCGACTCGGTAGAGTTCGGTGTGAACACCAAATGCCTGGAAAAGCTCCTAAATCAGCGAAGTTGTCAACAGGATTGGAATGACAGACGCACCAGAACAAGCCTGATATCGATTTCGCCTCTTGCAAGGTAATATTCAAACTTGTTGAACGCAAGACGGACCAGGTCCCAATCCCCCGGCCGGGCAACCTCTGAGAGCGGAGAGGTTGACAAGTCGCGAATTTCTTCCTGTAGAATACGTGCCATAAGTGGGACAAGTTTTTCACTCTTGCTGCCTGGAAAAGTTTTCTTGTGTGGATTGGTCAGAATTTCCAAGAATTCCTGTCCTTGGGCACATGTTCTCCAACTGTTGAAGTTGATTTGAAAATACTTCATCAGCGTGCTGTTCGCCGGCACCTCCGAATCCACATCTAATTCGCAGCGGTGTGTGGCAAGTGAATGGATGGATGGGACTCTTTCCTTCAAATTTTCTTCATCAATGTCCAGGATGAATTTTTCTAGACGAGGGGCAAAGGCGGTACCTCGGTGTACCAATAAAAGGAAGTCCTCATAGGGAGGAAACACTGTGCGGAGTGACGTGAGTCGAGGGGAGGTTAGCACAAGGGAGACGAACTCCGTTGGCTGGAATACGTAGTCGTGTATGAACAGTCGCTCCAGCCTGGAGGCATGCGACAACCTCGCAGTCATCGTCATGAAGGATTCAAGGAGGCCAGGTGGGGCTTTGAAGAGCGACAAAGATTTCAACGAGGGTAATGTGAGCCTCTCGAAGAGCCCGTGCGCAATAGCTTGATCTTTGAAGGAAATTCGCAGCGACTGGAGGTTGGAAAGTGTGCACTGAGGCACGGGATCTGAATCCCTGAGATCGAACGCGCGAAGATCTAGGGAAGCAAGACTGGCTGTAGCCACGAGTGCGCGGTGTACTCGTGCAAACCCTCCTTCGTCATGTCTGAAGGACACAATCTGCGACCAAGGAATGTTCACCGTCGACGAACGGCTAGTTTTCATCACGACTTCTACCAGCTGTGGCGCGTTGCGGAGGGTATGGATCTGGACTTCATCAGGTATATCCGCAGATGGCCGTCGGATCACTGGGAGTACATCGAGCTCGAGATACCGGAGACGTGGAGTGCTGTTACTCGCGAAGTTTAAGGCTTTAACGAGGGTGCAGTCACCCTTGACAGCGACCATCCTCCAACGTTCTGACTCGGTGATAAGAGCGTCGATGATGGAGTTTTCGTGGACCCTGTCGAAGAGGCTGTCAATGGAAATGTAGAGTGGGGTACCGCGAGATCGTTCGAGTAGAGTGTGGACCATTTGCTCGGCCCATGTATGCTTCTTCCAGAGACACACGGATATCTGGCCCCACAGGAAGGTTGCAGATAACGCAGCGTTGTACCATCCTCGAGAAACATGAGAGAGAGTCCATGCTTCGGATTTCATGGTTTCTGACCGAAGTATTTGCTGAGGTTGGACGGCAATGCGAAATATTTCTTGCAGAAGTTCTACAGGAAGGCGAGAAATTGGTGGTTGACGAGGATGGTTGTCGCGTTCATAGGATCCTGCCGTTGATGATCCATAGTCCTCTCCAAGCCCATATTCGTCAGAGGGATACATATCCTCTTCCTCCTCTTCTTCGTTGTAAGGCAGCCGACTTGGTTGGATTATCCGTTTTGCCACGGTCTGATGGATTTGCAGGTGAATAGACCAAAGATATCAGCATTCGCGATCGTACCCGTAGTATTTCACAAGGAGGTTGTATCCTAAGCTTCGAGTTTGGACTCTACGGGTAGGAATATAATGGAAGCTGAAGGGACGGTGGAGGATTGCAAGGCAGCAAGGCAGGGTCGTGTACTTCGTACCTCACCATCGACGGTCCGGTCGGGCCGATATTTGTTGGCTATCCATGCTAGCACGAGCACATGAGAAAACATTATATTTCACTCGGCTCATTCGAGGAATCGGTACATCAGCAGAAGTATATTACAGCTATCAACACATTGTCCAGAGCAATATCGACTCTGAAGGGGTCCTTGAAGAATGCACCACACATTGGCTCAAGCAGGAGCAGCAATAACATCCCTCATAGCCTTGATCGAAGGAGAGAAGAAGTACTCTCCTCCACGAGGAACGACCCACAGGTCGTCAAGCTTCAATACCTTGCTTGGATCATTGGGATCATAGCCGGAGAGCTCGCGGGCTGGTCCTTGACCGATAATGGGGTCAAGTCTACGAGATGGTGTCAACAAAAGATGACCAACATGTAAGACGAGATAAACTCACCCAGGTGTCTCTGGTGTCGTCTCAAATGGCGGGAAGGTGGGGTTGTTTGCCCAGCCTACAATATCACAATTTCAGCCACGGCTAATACCAGACAAAATGAGAGGATGATCCTTACTCTGCTGAATGAACTGGAAGCCATCTGTCAAGCTGCTCTGGTAGCAAGCAAACAGCAATCCCCGTCCATGGAACGTCTTCTTCGCTGCTTTCTCCTGCCTCGTCACCTCGGGCCCGAACTGGATGCCGCGACGGATGATGCGGTTCTTCTCGAGTGAGATACCCCGGAACTCGAGATCGGCGCGCGGGAGGGTCTTGCGGACGTGCGCGGCGAATGGGCAGAGCTTCTGGAAGTTAGTCTCGGCGGTGAAGTGGAAGTTGTTGATCCTATTCGGGTCGGCAGCGATTTCGAGGTCGTCGTCGAAGGGCGTGATGTCGATTGGAGCACCTATACATAAGTGATCAATTCGCAGGCCGCCATAATAATAGGGACGAAAAATACATACCGCTCTTCCACCTTCCGACCAAACGAGCACCAAGGAGGTCCGCTCCCTGCTTGCGTGTCATACCAGGGCCTTGAAGTGCATTGCGGTCGAGGAAGTCGTCAAACTCGGGCACCTTCTGGAAGAGCCAGCGGAATGCGAGGAAGCTCCCGTCGACCATCCAGGGCGCACGATTGTCTTTGTTCAGGTCGCCGTCATGTCCAAGGATGATGGCGCCAGCACGGATGGGGGCTGGTCCGAGAGGAGGGTTGGTATCGAAGCCGATAATGGACGGGTTGGAGATGCCGTCGAGGTATCCGAAGCTGTAGGAGAACACAAACGTGAATATGTGGACGAAGATCACGGAAAGACGTGACACTTACTGCTCATGGGCGGAGAGATCTCCAGGACGAACGTCACCACGAATCGCAATGAGTTTCTTAATGGAGGAAGCAGGTCCAAGGCCGAAGATTTGTTCGATGTGCTGAATCTTCTTGTCAACAGTGGGGTGACTCTCGCCCGCGACGATAAAGACACCATGGATCTCTTGCTTGAACGGCTCCTCCCAGTCAGGGACGAAGTTGGGTCCGGATCCAGTGCCTTTGTCGCCTAGGTTCGCGCCGGCGTCAATGCGCTGCCCAGTGAGGAAGGCGGTGTCAACGAGTTTCGCGTCGTCGATTCCCAGCTAAGTCGAACGAGAAATCTAATTATGATGACGGATGAAAGGGTGTATGAATACCTTCTGGAAACCGAAATGAGAGAAGGAGATGTTGACACCGGCGATAGGGATGAGATGGGGCTTCCAACCGCCGCTGTGTTGGCGCCTGTGCTTGTCAATGGCCTTCCGGTCTTCCAGGACCCCGTCGGCTGACTTGACAAGAGGGATGAAGTTGCGAAAATCCTTCCTGAACTTGGTGGGGTTGGTAATCTGGAAGAAATACCATGTTTCGGTCTTCTTGGGAAGACCGCTCCTGCAGAAAGAAAACAGAGGTCAGGAGCGATGTCAAAACACTTGGAAGGGCATGAACAAGATGTCTCCTTGGATATTCTTGAGGTTGAGCCCAGACGGAGCTGGAGGTGTGGGGCCTGGTTTTGGGAGAGGGGATTGCGACATGGTTCGACGACAGAGTTTATGCAGGGGGTCTTTCTCAAAGGCTTAGAAGGCAGCTAAGAGGGCTGATTTCTTGTACCGACCTTGGAGAAGTGGGGCCCATTATATACGGCTCAGAGTCGGAGTTGATCCCAAATGGCACTAAGGGGAACAGGAACCAAGAATCGAGTGTTTAGGGAAGAACAGCGCCGGTAGGGCGCACAATACCTTGCGCATATACCTGCGGTTCCTAGACTGTCAAGGATAATTGAACCAGCCCTGAACGCTTCATCAGTAGAAAGAAAACGTAAGGAAATAGGTTGGACGCGGCGCAATCTGTATGGTTCCAGACGGTCATCAGCTTGATCATGGCCTTTCTTTGAGGGTGTTGCCCTCAAGAGGATCAGAATGTTCAATTGGGGATTGCTATGCGTTTCATAATGTTATGCATCTATGCTGCGCGACCGCACCGGCTTTGACGTTAGAATACGAATTCTGGTGTAATTGCGACGCCTGTGGATGCTAAAGTTGCCAATGTTCGATCAAGACGGGACCTGGGAGCAGGGGAACGAGATGAACCTAGACATTGTGCTCTGAATGGAAGCCTACAAGCCACATTTGCGACTGCCTTGACAGGCCGTATGAGGGTTTTTACGATTGCTAGTCTTCCGAGCAATGCCGGCTGGAAAGTTGTGGCGCTCCCCGCTTCACACTGGGAAAGGGGATTAATTGTACCTCCCAGACAGCTAATCGGGTGCAGGACCGTTCCGAATAAGGAGCCAATAAGGTGCTGGCAATTGGAAACCGATGTCGACTATGCATTTCAGCGCTCGAAATCGATTGTTGGGATCTGACATTGTCGTTTCAAGACGGTCAGAGTGGTCCTTCCGGTCGATAGGACAGGATAGCAGCTCCATTGCACCATCTGCCAAGCCTGAAGTACTTTGGAGCGTTTCATGAGAGAAAAGGTTGTATAACGGGAGCAGGAATAGGGTATTCCACTGAGAACGGAAGCTCCATGCCCGAGGCTTGGTTCTGTCAAGCCTGGTGGCCCCGCTTTACGAGAAAGACGGTCGAACCAGATATCAATCAGCGACGGGTTGCAGGGTTTTGGCCATAAAGTGTCTACTCCAATTCCTCGTAACTTTGAAGGATATTCGAGGCCGCGAACATTCGGAGATGTGTGGACGCACTGCGGTAAACATATGGAGGTTGGGGAAAGAGAGTCAAGGCTGCACAGCCACTAAACCAAATTTAGCTCTCAAAACGCCAAGAGTGCCAAGGAAGCGCACGTTCTGTCGCCCTTCGAACTTCTGTCCGATGAACACTCCTTCGAGGTACACAGAGCGCTCATGTATATCGGGGCCAGAAAATCGCCGAATGACCAACAATACATACCCATTTCTCTGACCACCCAAATTTACCTGGTTACCGAGAGCGGCCACTCTTTCTCCATTTGAAGGTTAAGGCATTTCCCAATGTCAAGATCGACAATCGAAGGAGCATAAGTGCATATATACTAGCATGTAGATACATTATGGAAGATCTCGTCCTCTCCGGATGCTCGCACCGCCGCCGTCCTAGAGGGCCTTACGGAAGAGGGCTAAAAATAATCAGCATGCCTTTTCAGTATCGTGAGCGAAATTGCTTGCGAGCCTTGTCCCCCCAACTTTGAGGACATGAAGTAGCTTCTCGCTCTATTAGCCACCACTCGTCATACCCTCATCGCTATGCCATAGATTTCTCTTCTGAAAAATAAGAACACGGCCCTTTTGAACATCCAAATATTTGTTCTCCTCTGAATCCCCGATAATTCGCGTTGCATGTCCTTCGACATTGTCGCCCCCCGATGTATATCTAAAAGGTCACGAGCAATAATCGCCCGCAGGGAAGTTCCAGTGCTCCATCACAGTGATGGCGGAAGTAATTTCCCTCGAAGTCTTTTATGAAGGCTATATAAGCGCTCATTGATCCTGGAAATATAATATCATCGAAATGTCAGAATCCCTTCCCATTCGCTCCTCAACCTAAATTCAACAATCTCTTGCACATACGGGTAGTGTTGACATAGTAGCCTGCGTAGTCTTCAGCGAGAATATGCTGTTTGAGGGGAGGATATAGCCGAGAGACATTTGGAGGTGGGTCTCTAATGCCTTCATCTGTAGTTCGGGAGAACCACAAACTGGTCAGGGAAAGTGAAAGCAGACGTGATCATGAGACGGTATTTGGGCCTCGTCTCGTGGTTTTCCCACTAGTACATCGATAAAAGCCGCCGAGGAGGTGATGTTTCATTCTCGTCCCCTCAGTTAATTTTTTTCTCGAAGACTGAGTGACGAGATGTACTCAACAAAAGCGTAACAAAGAAGAACTGAATTCAGTGGTGCAGCTAGGTTCCCAGAGATACAATACTCCGGTACTCTCACACTCGCTTGGTAAACGTTAAATTACTAGCACCATTCTTTTCTAGTATTGAGGCTGTCTGCGAATCCACCCTACCTGAAGCACGGCTACTTCTCGGCTGATAGCGACATCCTATGGAGGGAGTTGAATAGAGACAGGAATTATATTTTCGGGTTATCAGAATACTGGGCCACGGGGGGAGACGGATAGAAATGGGAAACCTGAAGAGGCACCACCGTTCAAATTAGCCACCTTGAGGGATGCAAGCTTCATGGAATTTTGATGGGGCCATCATATGCAGTCATCACAGTCCCTCCTACTGAGACATGCTTTATGTGGCACGAGAGGATAATATTAGGCATCAGTATTCAGAGGGAACTCGTAAGACTCACAGTCGAGATGCTATCAATGCGTTTTATTCCTCGAATTCTCGGAACATGAAGTCGCTTCTAAGGGTATACTTGATACCCTCCGTCACATCCTCGCCGCTGTGGTAGATGTTACGTTGTTGGAAAATGAGGACACGTCCTTTCTTTGGGAGGACGTCCACATAGCGGTTCCTTTTCCCCATAATCCGTGTGGCACCACCCTTCACATTCTCGTCTCCCAGGTAGATTTGGAGCGTAACTCGTGATAGCCGCCCGTCGGGGAGCTCAAGCTGGCCATCGCAGTGTTCTCGAAAATAATGGCCTTTGCCGTATTTCAAAAAGCTTAAGCGCTCGTTGATGCTGGAAAATCGGAACGTCAGACAACCTGGAAGAGTCGGATCGATAATCGTACTAACCCAACGCATCTCCATGTCGACTTGATTCTGCCTGGACGGCCTACGATTCCATCCCATTCGCTGCCAGGTTTGATCTCCACGAGCTCTTGCACATAGGGCAACAGCTTCTGGTACAGCTTATCAGCGGTTGCGCTATCAAATCGCAAGATGCGCTCGCTATTCCGGTAGTCCGTGTCAATGAAGTTCTGGTGCGCGCCCAAACCATAGTGCACCGCTGCTTGCTTCCACTGAGCGTCGGATTCGGCGAGCGCGATCAACTCGGCGCACTCTTCTGATGAGAATACGTTGTCCAGAATCTTGACGTAGTGCCCGGGATAATCTTTCGCGAGAGGTGTGGTTGACCAGTCCAGAACGGGCGCATGAACGGGGGTTGTGTTGGTGGACGTTGGCTGAGAATCGTCAGGGTATACCATGCTGGATTGTCGGAGTGGGCGATTACTACGCCAATCGATGAGGGGAATGTGAAAGAAGGAGTTGAAAATCTGATTGCTGTGACAAGCAGACATTGTTCTTTATGTCTAGAACTCGCAAACGTGGCCCTGCCAGCGCTGGCTCGGAAGAGACGAGTCATGGGACGTAAGATGAATCGCATGCACGTCGATATCTGTTAGAGGATGTGCAGCCATCACAAGCGTCGGACCCGCTTGCGGCTCCTTAAAGGCTGTTTCTGAACGCCGGGCAGCAGTGGTCGTAACACGCAAGGAACTAGAATAGGGAAATAGGTGTCACATAATTCTCTTGCGAGACTCAGGAAGAAGCTCAGACGGCAGCCGGCTGACAAGAGAAGTAGACCGGTAATCTTGCAAACGCATATGGAAAAAATAGAGACAGGTAAAGTACGAGTGCAGATGATGGATGCGTAGGGCTGACTCCATGCAAAAACCTAAGGTGCGTATACCAACATACGGAAGCGTGTAACTTCGAACTGCGGAGGAAAGTTCGAGGCGCTTATCTAGCCCATTGTCTGAATTGAGAAAGGCAGATTCGCGATGATTAGACCGGTAACCGTCTGTGTATGGCGGATGGTGAGGTGGGGCAATTTATGATACCATTGAGGTGCTGATATTTGATTCATCCTTGAATCTGCGGAACATGAAGTCGCTTCTGAGGGTGTACTTGATACCTTTCGTCACGTCCTCCCCACTGTGATAGATGTTGCGTTGTTGGAAAATCAGGACTCGTCCTTTCTTCGGGAGGACGTCCAGATATCGATCCCTGTTCCCCATAATCCGTGTAGCACCGCCCTTCACGTCCTCCTCTCCAAGGTATATTTGGAGTGTTACTCGCGATAAGCGCCCATCGGGAAGCTCCAGCTGGCCGTCACAATGGCCTCGGAAGTAATTTCCCTTGCCGTATTTCAAAAAGCTTAAGCGCTCGTTGATGCTGGAAAATCAGAAAATTAGATGAAACGGAGGACTTGTATCGATAATCGCACGTACCCAACACACTTCCATGTTTCATTGACTCTACCTGGGATGCCGACAATGCCTTCCCATTCGCTGCCAGGCTTGATCTCCACGATCTCTTGCACGTAAGGCAGCAGCTTCTGATACAGCTTATCAGCCGCTGCGTTATCGAAGCGCAGGATGCGCTCGCTATTTCGGTAATCTGTGTCGACGTAGTTCTGGTGTGCGCCGAGGCCGTAGTGCACCGCTGCTTGCTTCCACTGGGCGTCGGATTCGGCGAGCGCGATCAGCTCGGCACACTCCTCTGGAGAGAAGACATCGTCGAGGACCTTCACGTAGTGCCCTGGGTAATCAGTGGCAAGAGGTGTGGTTGACCAGTCCAGAACGGGTGCATGGACGGCGTCTGCGTTGGTGGAGGTCGGCTTGGAACCACGAGGGTAGACCATCGGTGGAAGTGCGCAGTTTGATCAGTAGACAAGTATGAAGGAAGGACTGGGAGGGCGACTTTGCCTTTATATCTGTAACTCGTGGCACTGTCAGTGCTTGTGGTGGCAGGGAAAGAGGCGAGTCATGGATTCGCGGAGGCATTAGGGGCTGGAGGCTGTGCAACCATCACAAGCGCCGGTCCCGCCTCGGCTGTCAGCAGTCGTCACAGCACGCAAGCAACTCATAGAATTCGAGGGTACCTACGAATTGTTTTCATGTCTAGCGCACAGATTATGAGACCGTCCAAGATTCAAGAAGCATCAGACCACCCAGGACAGGGAAAGCGGATCGGTTATTTCACAAAAGCATAGGGACAAGACAGCAAGATAGAGACAGGTATGTGTACAGATTATAGAAGCCTAGATCATAACATAGAGAACGCCTAAGGCTCAAAAGTAGCCCTCTTCAGCTCCATCTGAGCAGCTTCGGGGAGTCCGTTCTCCGTGAGCCATGCAATCGCCTTTGGGAGACGGTGGGCGTTGTTGTTGCCCATGATGTGGGCACTGTCAATGTCATCGAAGACGGCGAATATGATGGTGGTTTTGTTAGGGTCACTTGTGGGACTGGTGTGTTTGGTGGGAGGGACGTCGAAGCCGAGTTGGATGGCCTCGCCGACGACGATTTCGTAGGCCTGCCTGACATCGTCGACCTCCTCGTGACTGATGCGTGTGGCGAGGCGGCGGAGGTGCTCCTCGGTGAGCTCGATGCCAATGATGGTGCACTCGGTGGACATTTTCTCTGTGGAAGCACGACGATGAGCGCTGATGATTGCAGGAGAAGAAGACAATTTACTTACTGATTATGAGGATAGGAAAGGCTGAATGAAGTATTAGGGATTAAGAAGTCGCAAGCGACGAAGCAGGGAAGGGAGAATGAGCGTGTGGGTGGTGGTTTCTGTCTCTGAAGGGCTCAAGTCGACTGACTTTATATATCGCCAGACGTCAGGGTCGTCGAAGATTGGAGGGAGACGCGTACAAAGGATTCCGGGTTGTCGCCGCGAGTTGCGACCTGGGAACGGGAATTTGTGGCCTGCAAGAAGGCCCGGGGAAATACCCAGGCATTGTTACGACAATATTTTGCGGTACGCGAACATGAACAATGGGTGGCCCGGTTGGTGGAAACAGGATTGGCACCAAATCAAGTAACAAATCATCCAATTGTGGCTCCCGGCATACGGCATATTGAGGGCTTCTCGTCGCCGCACATGTAATTTCTGTAGTAAAGTAAACTACCCCAATTTGAGGAGTATTTCAGTCACTTCCATGCTACAGAACAACTTCTATCAGCCGCAGCCGGTGATGAAGTGTGGCCTCCGCCTCCTCTCAAGTTTACGCAATGGCAACACTTGGCCAACACGCGGAAACATTTAATATATGAATGGCGGAAGAAAAGTCAAGGCATGTATATGGCTCATTGTTTGAAGCTTGTAGACTCGAAGCTGACAGCCAGATTCGCGATGAAAGCAAGGCTGATCAAGCCCAAGCCAACACGACGCGACGCGACGTGCATGTGATCATCCCGTGACCGTCATCACGGTAATCGGTCCGCGCCCGCCGACTTTGATTAGCTGACAACTTTGAACTCGAACCCCAACGACGCTGAGTACCATGGCCCATGCGCCTCATCCTCAGCTTGTAGCATTTGATCTCGAGTAAGTTCTGAAGCTTTAAAATTTGTGCACATCTTGGCTTATTCTATCCCGTCGTTCACTTAGCTACACTCTCTGGGACTTATGGATCGACACCCATGTTACAGGCGCGTTCGTATCGCACTGCAGCTCCATCGAAAGGGCATATAGCCAACTTGGAATCTGAACAGGACCCCTCAAACGACCCGGTGACGCGATCAACAAGGTCGTGGACAAATACGGAGAGCCCATTTCGTTCTATAGGGACGTAGCGGGTATTCTTCATGGCCTGAGGGGAGGTCCTTTACTCGCAGAAGGAGATAATGAGGATAGGAAGGTCGTCGTTGCGGTGTGTTCGAGGACTCATGCTCCCGACCTGTGCGTACCGTCGCGTGCCGCCTTTGTTTCTGACGAAGGACTCTTGATTTAGTGCACGACAATGCCTCCGACTGTTGCTCGTTCCTCCGAAGGAAGATGGCACGTCGCAGTCTGAACCCCGACCGGCTGTGGAATATTTTGACGAATTTGAAATCTATCCCAGTATGCCTGATCCTTTATCTTCTGCCATAGCGGTATTTACTCAGTGGCATTTAGGCTCGAAATTGAAGCATTTTAGAGCACTTCACGACAGAACTGGGATACCGTACACCGAGATGGTGAGCTAACTCGCCTTCTGGTCGCCGTTCTTCAATTCATCGCAAGTTGTACAGCTTTTCTTTGACGACGAACACCGCAACTCAGAGGTTGAGAAGCTTGGTTCGTTATCAGCCTTATTGTCTGCGTTATCAAAACTCTCTTCACGTCATGACTTCGATTCCGCAGGTGTTACGTTTATGCACGTTCCTCAAGGGCTGACCCACAAGGCGTACGAAGATGGTTTGAAGGAGTGGAGGCGACGAAGAGTGAATGACCAGTAGACTTTGCGATTCCTCAACGTCCAGCTATGTTTTCCCCAACGCTAGACTCTGTAGATCCGCAACGAAGTACATAGACAAACCGTCCAGGCAGCCTCAATCGCATTATCTTGCCGTGCACGCATCATTCGGCATTCCGCGGAGCAACAGAAACATACCGCACAGCATCGTGTGCGCGCAGTCCGCACGCGCACCGCTTTCCTTCATTTCTTGACGGTCCGCAGTTGCGGAACGGCCTCGCGGCAGCCTTGTCTCCTGGGCTTCACATCGTGTAGAATGACACCAAGCATCCTACTCGGCCTCTCAGCCGATCTGAGGTGACGGGTAGACAGATATAAAGGTTTCCCAGCTACGATCGCCCAAGCAAAGCTTAGGATCTCACTCCCGTCCACCACCTGTCAAGTCAAAAGCCGTTGTTGGCATTTGGCTTCTTCACTTACTCTCTTTCTTCCGTTCCCCCACGAGTAAAATCCCCACGCAACTCCGCCAGACGCTATGGGCAACGACGCTGGATACTACGCACCCGAGAAGCCTGGGCAGGCGCACTATAACTCTTGTATGTCTCACTTCCGGACTTGCGTCCACCTCACTGCGCGTTTGGCTCACGAACACTTTCCTCTTCGCTGTTACGCCGTAGACCAATCACATCCGCAGTACCAGCAGGGACCGTACCAAGGCCAACCCCCGCCTGGGCAACCCATGATCTACGTTCAGCAGCAGCCACCACCTCGTAACGATTCTTCGGACGCGTGTTGTATCTCTTGCGGATTGTGCGTGCTTTCCTTTCTCAACCTCCGACTGGAGCTCTGTCGCTAAAGCATTCGCACTGTTTGGTGTTATAGCCTTGCTGGGTGCTGCACAGCTGCGCTCTGCTGCCCGTGTTGCGTGTGCTGCTAGTCGGGAGGCAGGTTGTTCGCAACTCGCACTTGGCAGCACCTCGGTCGCCTCGTCCAACCATCTCGGAGTGTGCGATCTTATCAGTAGGGCTGCCAGGGTGTCCACACCGTTATACATATCACCTCGTCGTCATCCTCGTTATACGTAGGACCATCCTCATTCATCCTCATTCTCTTGTTCCCAGTTCCCAGCCCCTCCATACGCTTTTAAACTTTCCGAACATTGCTATGTGCTTGTACTGTGTACAGGGGCCCATCGTGTAGCTGTAAGATATCTTTCTGTAGCTGCTAGCTATTACTTACAGGCAGATATATGTATCCTTCAAGACGAAATCTAACCCTAAGTTGGTTGTCGAATCACTGTACATACGTAGACTCGAAGCCAGCCCATAGGTGTGAGGGGGATCTCAAAAAATTACTTCATCAAGACGGCTGGTATCGTGTCGGGCCGTTGCGCTCTTCAACCACCAACAGGCAGAGGCTTTGGGGAAGTAGGCACGTAGGCGCTTACGACGGGGGTATGCTGGGGTATGAGACTGCCCTTCTCGTCTTTCAACAGCAATGCTGCAGAAGAACAAGCGCACACGAACGCAGCTATCCGCTCAGCTAAATGCGCAGCTTGGCGAAGGGTTGCATCGTGTGGTATTCCAGTGCCCGTGGCCAGGTTGAGAGTTAACGCGTTAACGCGTCGCAACGAATCTGGTGTGAATATGCCCGTAAAGAGGCTCAGCCGTGCTAATCGACGCATCACTGCTTTCTTGTACTCACAATTCAGCGAGCTACGAAGGCCAACTGTCCTGAGAACTGAGTGCTGACAAGAACAGCCCAAACCTCAGAAGATTGCTTGTATGTCAAGCACATAGTCGAAGGCGACGTTGGGTTGCTGATGCATCACTCTCCACCAGACCTATTCTAGGAATAACGCGATGGAGCACGGGAACGAGCACCTATCGATCTGCATCAGCCGACCAACCACCAATTGACGTCTATCCGCGGATAGGCGTCGAGTCGCCTGGGCTACAGACTTCCTGTCAGCTATCAGTCGGGGGTAGGAGGGGGTATATTAACGAAGGTGCGAACCTCGAGGTCATTCAATCGCCTTCGTCTATATACTACCTGAGCTTGCGCCACGATATGCGTCCTACAGGAGCTTTCGTCTCGCTCGCTATGGTTGCGCTGCGAGGTGGGTGTCACATGTAAGGTGGAGATCAAGGCTGATAATGTCGATGCGAATGTAGTTTTTGGTCTTGAGACAAGAGACCTCAGCGAACTCATTTCGCCGCTGCTGGCTGAAGGCGGCTCGGGCGACACAGTGAGGCCATACGCCTACACTCTTGTCGAATTCTGACTTCAAGATGTCGTACTGTAGTGCGTGAATACCTGCCAGACATTCTTACAAGGAGCCCAGGTGCGCCGATCTTCGTGAATCCGCTTCGGACCAGTCTGCTGAACCCATCGACTGGAAGACGTGTGAGACCCTGACCTGTCTATGCACAAAGAAAATAGAGGAGCCACTCCAAGCTTGTATCAATTGTTTGGTGACTGCATCACCGAGGACGGCGTTAGACCTTGCGAAGGTCGCTGAAGGCGAGTGCTGCACCCTCCATCCTAGTTCGAGTTTGAGTGGCCGACCTGAGCTCTCTTCGTGATGTCGCCATCCAGGATACAACTCCCAGTGCTCATTCGCCAATATCGCCACGGTCACCGTCCCAGGCTTGCCAGCATGCAGCTCTACCACATTCGCCCCGCCACCAGCGTCGTCGTCGACCGAAAGCGTCCTGACGTTTCCTTCACTAACCACCTCCAGGAGCTCATCCACCAGCAACACAGTGTCAGAGACGACGTCCGAAGCTTCTATTTCGAGCACAGCGGAGCAGACGCAGGTCGGAGGTCCGCTCATGACGACAATAATTTCGACTGTGTCAATGACCGGTACGGCCACGGCGGGCAGTTTGGAGGACGGTGCTGGGCATGTTACTGCTCTCGGCGCGACGTCGGGTGCGGAATCTGTGGTACTTGGTCGTTTCGGGAGGATGAAGATGAGAGCCGTCGGTGTCGGTGGGGTTCTGGTGATGATGACCCTGGGGTGCTTGTATTTTTGAAACTTGTTGAATACGTAGTCAGTTGGCAGCTGGATCCTGTCTATCATAGATTGTAAAGATCAGCGAATACGAGCGTGACTGTACATCGGAATGTCTCGAGTCTTGCATCGAGAAGTTGTGGCAAGCCAGAGTGAATGGCAGATAGCGAAAGCACGAAGATTCAACCACAAGCACGGCCGTGCAGGTCGACCTGTGGTTGACGAAGATGGCTCCAGTGTGCAGACAGCAGTGAATCCGATAGTTTGCATACCAGGAGAGTGTGGTGGTCGCATCAAGCCAAGTTCAACAAGCCCTAGAGAAGGATCATAATAAGCTGCTCTATTCTAGGCAGAGCATCGCAATTCACAGGAGGTGAAGAGCAGTGCGCTTTGACAGTCCATGGTTATCGGCGAGTCGAAGTTGAATGCTGGATAGGAATTTACCTGGTCCGGAATCTGGTCGGAAAGGCTGGAGAGGCCGGAAAGGCTTTTGGCAGTCTTTTTGAGGTTGTCCTGCAACTCGTCGATGGCCTGCATTTGACGATGGATGCCGTTCGATAAAGAGCGGGAGCTGAGATGATGATGGATTTCCAACGAGTTAGATGCGTCGGAGCCCCTGACCGGTCACTGACCCACATGGATCAGGTCATCCAAGCACAACAGCGGTGCTTTTCGGCAGAGCTGCCAAAAAACGTTCTTCCGTTCAACCACCGTGCTCTCTGCCTTTTGAAGGGGCTTCCCCCGCCTTTCGCTCTCTTATCAGTCGACAGCCACGTAGCAAGCAGCAGCCGTTACAGTTGACGAGATGTACTTCAACAAGATCGCGTTCGCTGCAGTCGCCTTTGCTGCCGTACAAGGTGAGTAGAGGGTGCTGCGGCGGGATGCTGCGTCCGTGCTGAGGAATTATCTTTTTTCCTAGTTTCGGCGCTTGTACCGAGGAGCGTTTTTGAGCATTTTGTGGCTCGTCAGAGTGGGGTGAGGCTTTTCATGGCTATCATATCGCGATGAAAAGGAGGTCGCGCATCATTAAGGCGTTGAAGTTCTAATGCTCGCTTTTTGGTCGTTGCAGCCTTGCGATGATACTTGTGCTCCTTTCCAGACAGCTGTAAACGTTAGTCGCCAGCCCTTCCGAGTGTGATGATCTCAACCCTTACGCTTGCCATGCAGACATGCAACACGACAGCCTGTCTTTGCACCACCACTGTTGCGGCCAATCTTCAAGAATGCGTGAACTGTGCTGTTGGTGTCAGCAATAATGCCACTGTAATCGCAGCCGCACAATCCCTTGTTTCCAGTACGCATAAACCTCTGTCATTTGTCTGCTGCCCTTTAGTCATCCCTGCCGCCAATCAGCATTTAGCAACACCTGTGCATCATCTAATCTCCCTGTCGTCACCGTACCAGGCGGTGCGAGCACTTCAACCTCAACGAGCGCCTCCCGGTCAGTCAACACCGTCACCAGCATCAGCGATCCAACGACCACCTTCAGTCAAGTCGTCGTCCGGCCTTCTACAACCGACCCCAGTACCGCCACTGCTCTTGGTGGTGGATCTGGGGGTCTGGATGTGGGTAGAGGGTTTTTGCTGGCAGCTGCAGCAGCGCTGGGGGTGATTTTGATGATATGATACCAGGATGAAGGGTGCCGATGAATGGTTAACAGGAAGGATGTGTATGTATACCCTATTTTCTGACATCTTTAACGGATGACGTATGGGACGATCTTGTATTCATTTCACAATGACGACGGTTGTGGCATCTTCACTATCAATTCAAGTTGTCAAGACCGGACGCTTTTTTTAGACAAAGGTTGGGAGGTCGGTAGAGAGGCCTATTACTTGGATAGAGTCGGCTTGAGTTCTCTGTAGTCACTGAACGCGCCCTGACATATTGTCGCAATGTTGTCGTCGGACGGAGACCTGGCGGAGGCTTCATAGGTTGCATATGTTTGGCAAGGGCTTCATGACAAGAACACGAACTCGTAAAGTCTGTCCTTGACCGCGGCACAGTAAGACGGTCTTGCATTCCATATCATCCTCTTCTTATCCTACGTCTTGCGGACGAGCCTTCTGTCTCCTCCATCAACTACCACCACTACCGACGAAGCTGGGAAGAAGAGAAGGACAATTGATCCGCCATTCTAGACTCGTCTCAGGCAATTTCTAGGACCTCGAATATCTGTACGTCCGAGAAACCAGCGTTGTTGCCATGTCAGGCTCACAATACCTGGGCGCTACGTGGAACAGAACCATTTAACTCCAGGAGCACAGATATCATGAGCTCTCTCGCGTTCCTGGTCACTGAACTTCAGGTAAGATCTGCGGTATGGCATGCATGACATTGTGCTAAATTGGTATTGCGCCTGCAGTCTTTGGCTAGTGAGACAAGAAGAAAGCATCCTGAGATACGGGAGGTGTTTGTCGGCCCTCTGGTAGCATTCGAGACAAGGAGCTGATACGGAGGATTGTGTAGGCTGCCGAGAAGTCACTGGCCATTCTGCGTGCATCACCTGAACAGGCCACTGCCAGCCTAGCCTCAGGTGAGTCGCATTTGTTCTCCTACCGCAACGTATCCGTTGCGAGACAATTGTTGCAGATGGTCCTCAATCCGACGATCTGCTCCGACCAGTCTTTATGGGCTGCGCAACGAAGAACGCGAAAGTCGTCGCCATCTCCCTCGGCTCGCTCCAGCGCCTCATCTCGCTCAAGGCTGTCCCTCAGTCGGCCGTCCCACTCATCATCACAACCATGAACGACGCAATGTCGCAGGGCGTAGACATCCAGCTGCGCATCCTCCAGACCCTCGTAGCGCTCGTCCCGAATTTCCCGGCCATCCACGGCAGTCTACTGGGAGACGTACGTGCCCGTCCTCATACCGCGTCTCCTTCACGGAGATAAATTTATTATCTTATTGCGCAGGCCCTGCTTTTGTGTTTCAAGCTGCAAGAGTCACGAATAGCTGTCGTTTCGTCGACGGCGGCTGCAACACTTCGTCAACTTGTCATGTTCGTGGTGGATAAAATGGTACTAGAGGACCGAATCGCAGAGACGGAGGAGATACCAGCTTCTAAACTTTCGGAGATTCAACTGCCAGATGGTACTACGAAACACCTCGGTCCGTCGGCAAAGGACGCGTTCTCCGTGTTTGAAGACCTGTGTCTGCTTGCGAATGGGGAGAAGCCGCATTTCTTGAAGCTGGAGTTTCTACATAAAACATTTGCCCTGGAGTTGATTGAGAGTGTACTAACGAATTACCATGAACTCTTCCGAAAAGTGAGTTCTATTTCATCGCTCCTTCCGCCAAGGCTCACAATATAACAGCATAATGAACTTATCCTCCTCCTTCGCCACCATCTATGTCCACTTCTCCTCAAATCCCTATCAGAACGACCGCAGTTTCCGCTATCATTACGCTGCACGCGTGTCGTCTTCCTGCTGCTCAAGCAATTCTCGTTCGAGCTGAAGACGGAGGCCGAAGTGTTCCTGATGATGCTCATTCGGATGATCAGCGATGACAACGCGTCAGAAAGCGGCGAACACCACCACCAACACCACGTCCATTCCTCGCGGCCCTCATGGATGCGTGTCCTAGCCATGGAAATCATGCGCGGCCTCTGCTCAGACGCTGAACTCATCCGGAATATGTGGGACCGCTATGACGCCCAGGACTCGGGCTCGAAAGCAGTGACGTCCCTGATTACGGCACTGAGAAGGCTGGTGACGGAGAAGCCTGCTTTGCTTGGGGTCAGCTCGCAGATGGGTGGTGTTGGTGTGCAGCCGGAGTCTGGGCCTTCGGGTGCGGCGGCCTATGGATTGGATATGGCGGGTAGAGTGGCTAGTGCAACGGTTTCGGCGGCTGCTGGGATGATAGGCGTGGGTGGAGCTGGCTTGAGCGTGCAAGGATCCTCCATGAAGCTCCAATGGTGCGTTTTGACAATTGCATGCCCATGATTTCTGCTCATCATTTTATGCAGCATCGACCAGCTGGACAAGGCTGACGCTCCTGGCATCCCGGAATCATATATCTATCTTCTTGCCGTACAGTGCATCGTCTCGTTGTGCGAAGGCTTCGCCTCCTTCTCCGGGCCCATCTACAGCAATATCGTCGTCCAACGACCACGAGCAGCCGGAGATGCCGTCATCCGTGCCCCTCCTGCTCTCAACCTCGATACTCTTCCGCAGAACGAACCTCAGGCGCATCACCTGCGCATAGTGCAATCAATCATCTCACAAGCTTGGCCCGCTTTGCTTGCCGCCCTCTCCTTCGTCATTGCTACGAACCTATCCGATGAGCTCTTCGTTGAGGTGTTGGCGAGTTATCAGGCGATGACGAATGTCTCGGGGATGCTAGGGCTTGCGACGCCACGAGATGCGTTCTTCAACTCCCTGTCAAAGTTTGCAGTACCTATCCAGGTTGTGTCGAGTCTCGAAGCGTGGGTAGAGCATCCGCCTGCACAGACACCTCGGTCAGCGACTGCGGCGCTCTCGGAAGGATTGGGATTGGGTGGGCCAGCACAGCCACCCGGGCTATCAGAGAGGAATATGGCTTGCTTGAAGGTCCTGGTTGGTTGCGCACTCTTCTTGGCAGGAAGCCTAGGAGAAAGCTGGTACGCTGTGCTTGAAGCTCTTCAGAATGCCGACAGCGTTCTGTCGATGATGACGAAGACAACCTCAGGGCAGTCAGGAGGGAAGAAGAGCTTGTTCGGCGGAGGCGGACCTGCAGCACCTAGTACAGGCGCTGGAGGTGGCACCACAAGTCGTGTAACGTCCATGTCTGGGTCTCAATCAGGGTCCGGGTCAGGCTCTTCTGCTGCAAGGCATCCGCTTCTGGCTGACCTTGACGTCGAGACGATGCAGCTTGCTATCCAGCGACTGTTCGATTCGTCGAAGAATCTCGAGGATAGCGCGTTCAAGGACTTCGTCAATGCGCTGTGCAAGCTGAGCGCAGAGATGGTTGGGATACAGAGCTCAGAGGTCATCCCGGTCAACATTTCTGAATCTGGAGAGGACCACGGCTATGGCCTGTTGACCGTCTCGAATCCGAGTCAAGACAGTATCGTTCATCGTAGAAGAGTCAGTGGTATTTCAATACCCAGGAACCAGGTACGTCGAAATCTCGTAGGCGACCTTAGTCTCAGTAATGACTCTTTTCATCTTTTAGCAACGATCTGTGGACTTTGGGATCTCTAAACTTGGCGGTGTAGCCATCCTCAACATCCATCGCCTCATCTACCGTTCTCCCGACATCGCATGGAACACAACAACCACCCATTTGCTAATGGTCATCCGCCTGCAGTTTGCGCCACAGGCCATTCGAATACAGGCAGCTCGAGTTCTCGATGAGATCCTTCTTATTGTACCACGCAACCTGACAAACACCGGAGACCTACAAGCGCAAGTTCAGCGTCGTGTTCTCGAAGTCCTCTCTCAGCAAGTCATCCCTGACCCATCCGTTCCTTTGTATCAGCAAACGACAACGAGTGTCGAGCTGCGGCGGATGGGGTTGGAAACTTTGCACCAGATCCTCCAGGCAGCTGGCCATACGCTGGTAGTGGGTTGGGAAATCATCTTTCGAATGCTTGAAAGCGTCTGTCGGCCTCCTGGTTCAGCCCCGAGTGCGCCAGGCCCCATTCGCCCAACGCGGTCAAGGTCGACAGACTCTGTATCTTTGCTCAGTGGGCCTCCTTCCCCTGCTGCAAAAGCACGACCACTGCCCCTTGGATTAGGAAACCCGACAGAAAAGAGTTACAGCGGACTGGTTAAGATCGCTTTCCAGTCGTTGACCCTCGTTTGCGACTCCGTGTCGTCCCTCTCGCCTGAGCATTTGCGATTATGTATCGGTACTCTCGGTCAATTTGGGCGACAGGCAGACACGAACATTGCTTTGACGGCGGCTGCAAGCCTTCTGTGGAGTGTGTCCGATGCCATTCAGTCGAAACGGAAGAACGTCGATGAAGAGCCAGAGTACAGCGAGCTATGGATGTTCCTCCTCCTTGAGGTACTCGGCCTTTGCACAGATCCTCGTGCAGAGGTCAGAGATGGCGCCATCCAGACCTTGTTTAGAACGATGCAACTCTATGGTGGCACTCTGAGCGCGGAAACCTGGGACCAATGTATTTGGAAGATCACCTTCCCGCTACTCGAGGCTTTGACAGGCGAGATACGACAGCTGAAAGAGACGAACCAAACTCTTGAACAAGGCGTCGAGCAAGCCTGGGACGAGTCGAAGGTCCTCGCATTCTACTCCATCGGTTCCATCTTCTCTGATTTCCTCGTCTCCAAAATCATGTTGCTCGACTCCTTCACCAAGGCCTGGGATTTCTTTGTCAGCCAGATCGAAGAAGCCATTCTCCTCGACAATCGGAGCGTCAGCGCCCCGGCCCTGCGCTGCCTGGAGAAGGGCATCAAAGCATCTGCAGACGCTGAGGGTGTTCTTCGCGTTCGCGTCTCCGAGCTCCTGGAACGGTCATGGCAAGCCATGGATATGCTCGGGTCGTCGGCTACGAAGAGATACAACTCTCTAGCGGATATGGAGGCGTCACCATTCCAGCCGTTTACACAGGAGAGCCTGGTAGCGTTTGTAGATGTGATACAGTGCATGCGGAAGACGAGCCGGGTGAGAAGGTGGGATTTACCAAGGTTGACGCGGCTGATGGCCATTCTAAAAGGTGTAACTTTATCTGCTCTTTCTTGTGTTTTCAAACACGATATTGGACAGGGGTCTTGACATACCCAACTCGCCGATTACAGACCAGATATCGACGCCTGCTGTGCAAGCCGTCGTGATGAACACTGTGCAAGACATCGACTTGACTGTCCCTGGCTCACCGTCCCTCGTCATGCGAGATCTCTCTGAATACGCCACTCTGCCGTTCTTGGCGGCTTTTGACGTTGTCCCTCATCCTCGGAACCAGTTACCACAAACACCCCAGAAGCGAATCACGTATATCTCGCTGTCGAAGAAGACGATGCCGCTGCTTGTGGATTTGTTCTTGAGGTTCAAATCGAGCCCGGATATTTATGTTGATGGGACATTGGAATCGGTGTTGTCTGTGAGTGACTAACCCCCACGGATGGATATATGCGTGCTGATTTTATTCTGATATGCAGGCATACTCGATACCTATCAAGCTGAAATACGACTGTCCGGCCCCATCGAAGTACGGCAAAGACCTACCGCTTTGGAAGACTGCGACGACATGCTTCCTAAGAATTGTCAAGGAGTGCACGCACCACGTCAAGCACCTCGGAGAGCAAATTCCTGATGAGAGGGTAGAAGGGATCTGGAGGCAGATTTTGGACGTATTCAAGGGCGGTGTCCTTGCTGATTGGTACGTCTTGCTGATATTCTCACTCTTGTCTTGTACTTATGGCTGTGATAGCTCAACGGCAGAATCATTCCCTCTCAACGTCCAAGAAGCAGAAGAGAACTTCGACCTCGCCCTCGTCGCCTCTCTCGAGATCGATGTCGTGCCTCACCTCGGCGACCCTCGGGTTTCAGACGTGGTCGTCGCCCAACTCGGCAAGATTCTCCAGCAGGGCAGCAAAGTGTACGAATCCGATGACCCCGGTTCATCGTCCTCGCGCTCCTCTACAACCTCCATGTTCTCCTCGTCATCTGCGTCGTCGATACCTACCTCTCCTCCGACATCGACAAAAGGGAAGGGCAGTCGGACGTCGTCTCCGGCGACCCTCAGTCCAGCTCTGAAGGCCGTGGGCATCGATACGGATATGCCGTATCCTGAGCTTGGATCGTCGGATATTGGGAAACTTCTTCCCCGAGAGAGGTTCTCGTATTGGTGTTTCGATTTGTTGTTCTTGATTTGCTCGGATGTGACAAGAGGTAAATTTTTTCATCTCCTCTCTCGTCGTGAATGGAGACTGAGCCGTTGTTCGTAGATCAGGAGCACTCGCGGAAACGTCTTGCAGCGCTCAGCCTTTCCTCGTTGCTCAACCGGTGTCGGACAACATTGGTGGGGTATGTCGCAGACGAGTCGTTGAGAGGCCACTTGCCGTTCCCGAGGGCGAGAGAGGAAGAGCTGTTGTATGTTCTAAGAAAACTCTTGGTGCTCCGTCTATGGCCAGGCTCCCTATGGGCGGCGCTGTCGAATGCCCCGACCAAGTACTGTGACAAGCAACCAGGTCGGTGTCCTCCTCCCTCCTCCTTGAAGTGATATTTACCGTCGGGACTATGCATATCCAGATCTCGGAACGGACGTTTCGATACCTTCTACACCTCAAGGAATAATTGCTGATTCGGTGAAACGTTCAACCGTGGCGCAACTATTCCACTTCTACCCGGTCCTATGCGAGCTTGCATCAATACCACGGAAGAGCCCAACACAGTGGGTCCCATCGCCCGTCGCTAGTGTAGGCGGACAGAGGTCGCCTCCTCATGGGAAGGTTGTTGACACATCGCCGAGCACATTAGCCAAGGACTCTGCGGCTACTGTCGAGTTGGATGCGAGGGTGTTGGCGCGCGATTGCCTGAAGGCTATTGGGCGGGAGATGGGAGTGTCGAGGTAGTGTTGGAGGTAATGTAGAGTGGACGTTCTATCTGTGTTTGATGTTTTCATCTGTTGTAATGCTTTCTATTATGCACTAATGCCCTAATGCCTTTATTAGATTATGTCAAGGAATCTTCCTCCGTACGTCTTCTCGTCGTACATATCATTGGCATAATTTCCTCGGACAACACTGAGTTTGGACAACGAGGTCTCAACGATTTGTCGCCGCAGCCCAGCACTGTCCTTCTGAATCAGTCACTCTGATGAGATGATGTGCGCAGTACCTCCTCGAGCCTTGTCAAAAAAAGCCAAGGAACATAACAATAGCCCGTCATAGGCATGCTAATTTAAGCACTTTATGTTTCGTCTTCGCGGCGGTTTTCCTTACCACTGCACCGTTTCATTTCATTCAAGCTTTGTGCGCCCCTGCTGTGAACAGCAATAACACCACCTTGGATGACGCAGCGATCGGGTTGTCCGACTCCGAGTGCCCGAGCATTCGACAGAAAACCTCGAAGACGAAACGATGGTAAAAATAGAACTCATATTTATACTCCACTCCATAACCACGACCCTTCGCCAACATTCCTTCAAGACACCCCTTCTTTTCCAACTATCACCACCTTCTTCTTCGCCCCATTCTCTTCCCCCCCGTCCTACCCACCACCCTCTCTCGGACATACTCTACCGCCATTTTACTTGTATCCCTCAAGCTTTTGACTACGCCACAACATAATGCTTTCAGCGACTTTGACACTCCTTCCCACTTTCTTGGCCGGCACACTCCAGTTGGTTGCAGCCCCGTCTCAGCTCCCTTCAGGTGTCATTGCGACAGGAACCATGGGCCAGACCAACCCCCCAGCTCCAACGCTCGGAACAGCCATCAATCAGACGAGTGTGGCGAGGCTTTTGTCCATAAACTCCGTCATGCCATTCATCGGCCAGACTTGGTATCCATCATCTACAAGGGAAAGATAGTAATGGGCGGCACACATAGTAAATCAATGAAGTTCATCCGGGAATCATTGCAGCAGGACGTGAGAGACGCAAAATTGGAACAAAGCATCAACAGACATGATATAGGGTCTGCGTGTATGGCGCGTGGCTTAGACCATAGCCAGCACGCCTAATATCACAGAAAACGCTACCACAAGCGCCGACACACCACCACTGCTACTCACAGTGGAGCTCCCTCCCGTCAGCCCCGGCAACGATGTTCCAGACACATCAGGCGTCACACTAACCCGTGTCGTAACAACGGGCCGAATAACTGTCTGCGAGATCGTCTGAGTGTCCTCCGACACCGAAGGCGGGGGAAGCGTCGCCGGCGTAGTTGTCACAGTAGTTACTTGGGGTGTCGTGGTCACTACCACTGGGGGTGGGGTGACGACTTGGGTAGTCACTCGAGGAGTGGTGATGCGGGGAGTGGTGGCGACGGGCGGTGGTGTAACGACACGGGTTGTGGGCTGCGTGGCGGGGATGGTCACTGGGGGGAGGCCGTAGGCTGAACATGTGGATTGGAAGGCTGGAAATGGGCGTTGTGAGCGTTGTGTTCGTTGATCGTGGACGATGGCACAGAGTGGGGGAAGACGAGGATGTAAACGTACTGCTAATAAGATCCCGAGCAGCTGAGATCACTCCAGAGCTCGGGCTGGCTCTCACAGAGCAGTTGACACAGTCCTGGAGCCCGGCCCTGGCGGGGACGGTGCACACACAGCTTGTGGTGCTGCAGGTCTGGCAGTGGGGTACAAATAAGCGACTACTTGTAAGGTGGGAGATAGAAGTTGCGAACCCGAACAACTGAGGTGAAGAACGCACAATCTGTGTCGCACTAAGAGAAACAGTCAGGTTTGGGGTACTAGGGAAGTAGGGTGGATTGGTGCGTTACACTCACAACTGTTTGCCGTGGTAACAGAAGGTGGGCGTAGGGAGCTCGGGGAATAAGAGCTGTCACTAGTATAAAGATGGCGGCATCAGCAGCGGTCGCGATATTTTTCGACCTGAGTAGGATACGTACCTTGAGAGACCAGGAGAAGAGCTGCAAGGAAGGACAATTTCGAGAGCATGATGAATGAAATGCCGTAGCCGAATTGTGACAAAACTCCGGGGAGAGGGAACGCTAAGGAGCTTCCGACTCGAAGCCTGTACTTCACGTCTTTTTATCAAAAATTGTGGACCCCACCCTGACATCTACAGTGGCACGTTCCTGAGAGGGCCGAGAGGGCATACCATCCTGTTCCCATTTCTCCTTGAAGGGAGGATTAACGGAAAGCCAGAGCATTTACATAAGTACGAGGGATGAAAGGCAGCTTTTCCGAACAGATTTGGACAGGCTGCTTGGTGCCAGTTCGCAGAAAAGGACAGGTCGCTCTTGGCAGGCAGATTTACTTGGGAAGCAATCGCCCTTACATAAGTTTCTCATCTCTCTTTGTGTTCGCCCCTCCCCAGTGCTCAGCGGTCTCCAAATTTTGCTACACACATCTTCTACAGAAATTTGCTTATGCAGACTGTTAGGACACACGGTGGCGGACACCAGTTGGCGGCAGATGTCAGATACACCTTCTCCGCAACCCACTCCTTACAGGCTCCTGTCCGTTATCGACCGTTCGAGCCCATTTTCCTCAACGATATGAGGCCTTTAGGCGCTCGATTCCCCTGAATTTTGCTCAGACGCGCGACGCCTATTGGTCCACTGAAGTCGGAGCACGGTCAGCATGATGATCTCATGAATGTTGCACGTTCCTTGCACCGTAAACGACTGCACACGGGACGACGTGATGGATTGCTGTGAGCTCCTTTCCTCCGCCTCTTTCTCATCCTCTTTCATCGTCGGCCTTCATGGATGCCCTGCCACTACTGCGAAGGGCCTTCATGGCCTCCACAATGTTCTCGACGATAGCGATGACATTTCTGCTGTTTAGTCAGAGCTTTGCTGAGGGTAATGCCCATCCCCCTTATCATTCAGGAGTTGCAGTTCATGGTGCTCGTTTTAGGCACTCTGCTGGCCCGAAATCCCTTAAATTATCAACATCTGGAAAGAAGGAATCTTTCGACTTTCTTCAACTCGATCCCAAATAGTGTAAGGACCTCGTCTAACTGGCATCCAAAAGGCAAACTTTCTCCTCTTGCTAGTGTCAGGCGGATTGTGATGTTGTTGTCGGCGCGGCACATGTGAGTAATACGAGTTAGATATCGAGGTCGAAGACTGATGATTTTGTTGCCGTTCAGAATTGCCAGCACCTCTCTTGCGTGTGCACGAACGATAACGCCTATGGCCTATTGCGATGCGTCAACTGCATGGTGGCTCTGACGCCGTACGCGAATGGGATCGTGGAGCAGTACCAACTGCTCATCGATGGTGAGTGTCCTTGTCAAGGTGTTTGTCTCGTGGCTCATGAGTTCATACTTTCATAGAATGGACGAACGACTACTGCAGACCATTCGCCACACCATCGCTGCAGATCACACGGCCTGGCTCATCTCCTTCGCCCACCCCCTCATCAGCTCCTGTCGTGACCAGTTCAGCTGCGGTGGTACGAATGAGAGTAGCCTCTCAAGGTCCCGTGTTGTACCTCGTACTAGCACTTTCAGCGGCGACTATTGCACTCATATCCTGATCAGGATGGTCTACGACTCTATAAGAATTCCATTGTGGATTTCAAGTCCGTAGATAAGGTTTTCATATCGAAAGTTCGTGCTTATTATCGTCGGTAAAATGACCAAAATAGACGAGATATTTGTCAGCTGTCCCAGGCAGATCGTCCATCCATCGATTGGCGCCCATAGTAGGTTGAACTTGACCTTGAACCCCTTCCTTCACCAACTATTCGCTAACCATGTCAACCAAGATTCTCTGTACGAAATGCAGCTCCCCACGCCCGATAATACCCCTTCTATCCAAGATATTAGCTGTCCTCGAAATCCCTTGTTCAGAATGCCAGAGGCACGTCAAGCTTCACCAGAATGATCTCTCCAAAGCCTGCCTCCTACTAGCCGATGTTTTGTCGACTTTCTTTCTTCTCACCCTTCCTCCAACAAGCTCACGTGAAGTCCAGTTTGCCACAAGTATTGAAGGGTCCGAACCTTGGATCTTATCACAAGTTTGCCGCAGTTGGCGTGCCGCCGCATTTGCCACCCCAACCCTCTGGACTGGGTTTCCCTGCTTCCAAATCACCAGTGGCATACCTAACAGCAATTCAGGCACCGGATGCCTCTTACGCAACCATGTTCCCTTTGACTCAATTCCCCGTCAACATCAGCCTGGACCATTATGAACCAGGTTCAGACTCTCGGTACAATCTTGTAATGCAAGTCCTCCTCCCACACTCCAATCGCTTCGATCGTCTACACATATCATCCCGCCCGAAAGATATCGAATCCTTCTTTGCATGTGTCAAAGAAAAATTGGCCTCTTTGAAGTCGCTGAGCTTACATATAGTTCAGACGAATGCCGGTCACGCAGACCCCCCTCCATCACCAATGTCCGCCTTCGCCCATGCGCCGTTGCTCAATGATTTTACCTATTCCTCAACAGGACTTCCCAGCTGGCGGAATTTACAGAGCTGGATATTGCTGCCATGGTCCCAACTACGACGCTTCTCCGCAACAATGATCGACCCCAGCACTGTCATCCTTGTTCTCAACACAGCCAAGGCTCTTGAAGAATGTCAAATCAATAATTGCACGATACCAGACAAAGGGCACCCCACATGGCCATTAGCTGTCCAACAAATGCCCAGTATTCCATCTGTGACCAACACTTCCATCATCAAGTTTTACCTTTGCAGCTTCGAAGTTTCCGGCCTCGCAGAGCACATATTGTCCCATTTAACACTTCCTTCTCTCCGCAAGCTTTCACTGAGCGTCCAAAACATCAAAATTGCGCCGATAAATGGATCTATCTCTCGATCCTCGTGCACTCTGACGTTCTTCGAGTTAGAAAATCGTTTTGGCTGCACTGGCGATCTAGCCGGTCTGTTCGCTCTCCTCCCAGCCGTAACTGACCTCCACGTTCCTATCACACCTGACATCTTCAGCACTATACTCAGCACGGGTGAAGGCGACCCCCTTCCTTCCCCCCCCAGAGGACGACACCTCTACCTGACGATCCCTGAGGGATCCGAGGGGGATGTGTTGTACGCATATGACAGTGAACCGACAATTGCTGATTTGCGGGCTCGTTATTGCACCAAGTTCTCAGACATCGTGTCGAGACTTCGCAAAGCAATACCATATGAAACGATTATCGTCGCCGGAAATGGCCCCATGAATGCATTTTTTTACGCCCTCGATGGGTGGTCGAAAGACAGCGCCAATCGTGGCCTCCTTTCAACCTGGGATGCCACATTGAAAGAGATATGCGACACGGCTCAGAGAGGTTGGACAACAACAAAGGTGCATATCAATGCCCTTTCATACAGTGCATGCTTACTTTCTCTCTCAGGTCGATGCGTTGATGAAAGTGTTATCCGAAATTGAGGCGCATCCTCATATTGATGCCTGCTACCTTCGTGTAGGTCTCTCTCGCAGCTAAATATCGTATCAGAAGGTCACTTACATGCTCCAATCACACCCAGAATTCTTCAATCAGGCGTTATACCCTTCCTGATATCCTCTCCCTCATCCCTGATGGTGTGGATATTGTCCGATTTCGTATTGAGGCTATCCTGACGAAATGGGCATCTTCTGTGGATGCCACCCTCTACGAGGTTGGCTGGATGGAGAACGAGCTTATTTGGGTCCTTGTTCATGCCAAGAGACGAGGGTCCCTCCGACTGCAACGCCGGGAGCGGTCCAAGTATCGGTTCGTTCCGTTCAACGTCGAAGATGGATTTGTCACTGTATGAATCTTAAGACAGTAGATTCATGGTTACTCATTTCCCACCCTTTTCGAGCAGATATGAATAGTTTGTGTAACAATAGTGATGACAAAATTCAGGACGCTTTAGCGGTAGAAGATGAGTTCCAGCAACGACCGCCATGCCCACAGTCTCGGTTTCGCCTCAATAGCGGGGCACATCGACCGTTTCATGAGGGATCGCAACTCCGAGTTGAGACGAACTCGACAGATTTGATTCCTCGACGTCGGTCGCCCTGTTTGTGTTGGGAAGCTTGCGGTATTCGACGTCACAGAGGCAGCACTGGAGTCGGAGGTAAGCGAGGGAGAAGAGTTCGCTGAAGTGGACGCCGATGATGACGTAGGAATGACGGAAGTAAGGACAAGGGTGCCGCTGAATTGCGTTTCGCATAGGGCGCCGAAATCTGTATATTTTGAATCACGTTCAAACGTCAATATTCAATGGCGTTTAAATTTTGTAAGGCGACGTACCATTGAACACCCCTTGCGCAGCGTCCCAGATCGTCACGGTAGGTGACATCCCGTAGAGGCAATTCATACAGATCTCCAAATCCTGTCCATTCTCATCACTGCAGAGACACGTCTGGTATACGCATGTCTACGGAGATTCGGGTATGAGCTGGCCCATGAGCCCTACATGCGCGAGGCTTACCTCAAGCGCTATAGCTACTTCTGCGCAGCTGTTGGTACACTGAGATGCGAACGGTGTATATTTATGCTCAGGCGGGGTTTTGTTGTTTAGACATCGTACCTCGGGAGGGACAAGATCCATAATCCCGGCAAATGAGCGAGTTAGAAATAGAGCTGCAAAGCGTTCTTCCTTGAGTGCCTTCTAGCTTTAATGTTATACGTGGCTTCAAACCTTGGAAGCAAAAGATCCATAAGATATGTCCGGCCAACACCGTAAGAGATGGCACCATTTTCGACGTGACACAATGTGGCTGAGACTTGGAGGGAGGCAAGTTGAGCTCAAGGATACAAAAGATATGGAAGTTATGTCACCCGAGAGAGATACACATATGTAGTATGGTGAAGACGTGTCGGAACGACACGACAAAAGCATGTGGGAGCAGCCGAGAGAAAACGTTGCAGCGTCGTGGTCTGTGAAGGCTTGATTTGGGCTTGGACGGAATGAAATGCTCGGCGGAGGCGAGGCTTTCATAAGACGGTATAACTGCCAGTATTGTCGTAAGCTATATGAATTCAAATGCACATGAAGGTGTTTTGACTGTGTGAAGGATGGCGAAGAGAGTTGAATCCAAAATTGGGCGCCTAATTCATAAGCGGCCCGCGGGAACATAGGGGTTAACTACGACAACATGAAAGAGACGCTCGGAAAAGAATGGGAGTGCCACGAGCGGCAGGGATAAGGTTCGTGCACCTCTTACGGTGATGGTATACGTCGCGGTCGTCACAGTCGTCGAGGGTACCGTGCCTGACTGTCGGTCATAGGCGCCGTAGTGATGCATGCAATCGTCACCAGTAGCGCTCAAGGAGATATTTTTTGATATTTTTGTTAGGGAATCCTCGTTCGGTGAATCCTGGGTGCAAGGCTAACATCTCAGGAAATCAGCCTTCTCGGAAGGAGCACGGCGCGGTGGCCGGCTCAACGAAGTTGAGACCGCGCTCAAGTTGTGCTAACTCCGTCTCGGTCAATAGATAGCTGGTGTGGGATATACATCGTATCCAACAAAGAACGAAGCACAAGTTGCGTTTCAGCATGAATGTACAATGATGCTCTCGGGACCAACCATTACACTGTTGACATTTACAGATTGCCTAGGTAGGAGTGGGCCATACGTCAGGGTGTCGGTAAAGGTTACTATATGAAGAGCGTTGCGGCTCGTGAAAGTAGCATCGCAAGGCAATAGATCAGTCTTAAGCTTAAGCAGTTGAAACCATGCAATTGAACAAGGCCAAATAGGGAGAGAACGGGACCGTCTCTCAGGTTGCTTGTCTGTAATGATGTTTGGATACGCGTTGTTGGAAGCAATGCTCTCACGAGAACACGAGAAGCCAAAATAAATGCACCGTGTATTTTGTTAATCAAAAAGTCCTAAAGAAATCGCCACAGTCAAGAGGGGCATCCGGCGGGGACGTTTCACATTAAGGTTTCTCAGAGGAGAAGGACAGCGCCACCGAAAGAGGCGACCAGCCCCATGACAGCACCGTTTTCGACACGGACAACGGCTCCTCCGCTGGACTGACCACCAGAAGTCGCAGTGCTCGAGTGGGTTTCGGTGGTCTGCGAAGCTGGCCCAGTGATCGTCGCCGAAGGAAAGACCGAGGAGATGGTATAGCCTTCACGGGCACAAGCAACCGGATAACCTATAAAAACACAACGCACCGAATTAGAATGATAGACTGCATCGAGAAGGTCGCGACTTACGCGCAAGAGCATCGTTGATGACCTGCTGGTCGTCGCTGGTGACGCTCGCTGCTTCGTAGGCGCAGGTCAGGCATGCTCTCAAGATGGCGACGTTCTCGTTTGTGCAGATGCACTTGATATCGAGGTCGTCGAGGTCGTCTCTGTCATCATCGTCATCGTCATCGGTGTCGGCGTCGAGGCATGACTGCGACAAGAAATGAGCGAGGTTACACACGGACTAGGCGAAACATCGTACCTCGAAGGCGGTGCGCAAAGGGGAGCACTCGGAGTTACACTGGTAGTACGACAATTCAACATGAACGCCTGCAGTGAACGAAGGTGAACCCACGGTAGTCTCAATGTTGTTTATAATGGGCCTGACATCGATGAGGGAACGTTTGAAAGGCTGCTCGTTCCAAACTGAGAAGCCGACCGCTACTCGAGATCACCGTCAGAAACCGACAAAACATGGGGAGCGTTGGGTCCCGACCTGAGGATGCGAATGCCGCAAGAACGAGAAAGCCAGCTGACCGCATGTTGGGAGGATTGCCAACTGTTGAAGTTCAGGGGGTAGGAGAGGAGGCTCCCGTCGTTAAAAGATCAGGGTTTAATAGGCAATTCCATAGTGCCAGCTCACGATGCTCCGAGAATGTAGCCCAGAACAGCTCTGCGAGAACTCGAAGGATTTGTTCAATGAAACACAGACAAGGTGTATTGTCGTGGTCGTTCAAGTGCGTCTGAAATTTAAGAGTCTTGTCTGTTGACAATGAAAAACTCGCTCTTCCACTTCCGGAGCATTACGCTGAGTGAAAACCGACCGCAGAACGGTATAGACTCTCGAGGCATACAGTGTGTTCCACGGGAAGAAATTCTTCAAGTTCAGCCAAACTTAACAGATGAGATGCCAGATTCTGAACGTCCCAAATGTCTTGAAGCTCTCCATTATTCTTCAGACGTTGGCATGTTCGGGAGGCGATTGTCTCGTGTCACTTGAACAAAGGAATTCCGCAGCAAGGCATCGGGGAGAAAGGAGGATTTGGAAGGACAGAGACGGGCCAATGATTATGATGATGTCAGATGCCGGCCCTAAAGTGTCCTAATTTTTTCTTTCTGGGTGTACCCTTGAGGCTACACTGGTCATCGTGGTGAACGTTCTAATCACTAGCAATCCCGGCGACCAACTGTATGTTTCTGCTATGTTAATGCATGATTCGACTTGATTCACGTTCCTTACAGTTCAATATGGCGCCCTTTTCAAAACCAGAGACCGTGCTCAAGCAAGCTGAAGGCCTCGTCTCCGTCGGGCAGACACATGCTGCCCTTCAGTCGTTGACGGAGATGTTCTCCTCAAAGCGATTCAGGTCGACCCCCCTCACATCCCTCGAACCCATCATGCATCGATTCATCGAACTCTGCGTCGACATGCGGAAGGGGCGCACCGCCAAGGAAGGTCTCATGCAATACAAAAACATCGCTCAGAATACGAGCGTTCAAAGCATCGAATCAGTCGTCACGAAATTCATCCAGCTCGCAGATGCGAAGGTCCGGGAGGCGCAGGAGAAGGCTGCTGTGAAATCCGCTGTCGATATTGATGATTTAGAGGCCAGCGAGACACCGGAGAGCATCCTCCTCGGCGCCGTCAGTGGCGATCAAAGCAAAGACCGCACAGATCGTGCTCTAGTCACACCATGGCTTAAGTTTCTATGGGAGAGCTATAGAACGTCTCTGGAGACCCTGAAGAACAATGCTCGCCTTGAGACAATTTACCAGGTGTGCCGCGACATTGCTCACTTCAGACTCGCTCTGACTTCATCTGACGTGACTCTAGCAAATTGCCCAACAAGCGTTCAAGTTCTGCCTAAAACACCAACGCAAAGTCGAATTCCGTCGTCTCTGCGAGACCCTCCGTCTTCACCTCTCCAATGTCGCCAAATATTCGCACCAACAGCACTCAATTAACCTTTCGGACCCGGATACGCTCCAACACCATCTAGACACGCGTTTCGCCCAACTCAACACCTCAGTAGAACTCGAGCTGTGGCAAGAAGCGTTCAGATCCGTCGAGGATGTCCACAACCTGCTCACAATGGCCAAGAAGGCCCCGCGACCTGCGATGATGGCCAACTACTACGAAAAGCTGACCAAGATCTTCTTGATGAGCGGAAACGCCTTATATCATGCCGCTGCATGGAGCAGGTATTATTCTCTAGTCATCAGCATTGGCGGAAAATCGGAGGAGGATCTCAGCAGGCTGGCAGGGCAGGTGCTCGTCAGTGCTCTGGCGGTTCCCGTCGGACTGCATACCGAAGAACCGGACGAACTCAAGGGCAAGAACGCAAGGCTCACAGCCCTGCTGGGCCTCAGCCGAATGCCTACACGTTCCGGATTGCTGAAGGATGCAGTGAGTCACCCTTACCAGGCTCTGCGGATCCGTCTTATGTCCTTCCGTCTAGCTGTCACGTGACGTCCTGAAGCCTTCACCGCCTTCAATCAAGTCGCTTTACAACATCCTTGAAGTGACGTTTGATCCTTTGACCCTATGCGCATCTGTTGCGCCTCTCCTCCAAACATTATCGTCCGACGAGGCTTACTCTCCGTACCTGCCACTCCTCCAACGTGCTCTACTTTCACGCCTCTTGTCCCAACTATCTCAGGTGTATTCCACCGTCAAAATCAGCAACATCCTTGCTCTAGTTACTCCTCTGAAGGAGGCCGGTTTAGAAGGCTCTTTCGATGATGAACAGACGGAGGCTTACATTATGGGTTGTGCTCGTCGTGGTGAGTTCAATGTACGGGTAGATCACAAGGATGGGAGCATCACGTTCGCCGACGATCCTTTCGTGTCAACCGACGACCAAGGATCGACCTCTACTGCGTCATCATCCTCGATTCCTCAAGAACTCTCGATACAGCCCTCAACTGCCGACCTCGTCCGTACACGCCTCAGCAAAGTCGCTATGTCTCTGCATACATCATTGCAAGTGATTGAAGGACAACCAACTAAACCAACGCCGGAAGAGCAGTCAGTCAAGTTCCAAGCTCTGGTGGCTGCAGTCGAATCTGAGCGTAAGGCACTCCAGATTCGTAGGGCACTAGTTGCCCGACGTCGCGAGCTGCTCAGTGAGCTCAGCGTTCGGAAGGAGAAGGAGGAAAGCAGCCGTCGGGCCGAGCTCAGCCGTCGGGAGAAGGAGGAGGAGACGAAGAGGGCGAAGGAGGAACTGCGCAGGAAGGAGCAAGAGAGGACGAAGAAGGAGATTGAGAGTATTCGAGCGGACGAGGCGAAGAAATATGCTCAGAGCCTTGTTGACAAGGGTATCCTCAAACCCAACGATGTCGAGGTGAGATCTCTACATGCCCGTTATCATCATTTTTTTTTTCTAACGATATCTGCCAGAAATTGGACACCATTGACACTGAGGGTCTCATCGGCATGCAAGTTGCCCAACTGGAGAAGGACAAGAAGGAGATGAACGAGAAGTTGCGCGTGGTCTCTAAGAGGATCGACCACATCGAACGGGCCTATCGCAAAGAAGAACGACCACTGCTTGCACATGACTACGAGCAGCAGCAAAAGGTTGACAAAGAGTTGTTCCAGAGCCTCCAGGCTGGTCGTCTCGCGGCGTCTCGTCAAGCACACCAGGACAATCTGGCGACGAAGGCCCGGCTAGCAAGGATGTTGGGCGACTACAACGAGAGAAAGGCGATGCTCGGTGGCAAGAAGCTGGAGGAGTTCAAGAAGAAACAGGTGGCGGCTGCGAGGAAGATCCAGGAGGAGAAGGACAAGCGGAGGAAGGCAGTGCTCAAGGCAAAGGAGGAGGAGCGCCTCAGGCACGAGAAGGAAGAGGCCGCCAGACGTGCGAAGGAGGAAGAGGAGGCCAGACTTGCCGAAGGTATGTACTTCTTGCAGAGGCATGACGATGGTTATCTGACGTGCATGTTTTTTTTTGCAGAGCAACGTCTAGAGGAAGAACGCATTGCTGCAGAAGAAGCTGCCACCGCCGCCGCCGCCGAAGAGGCCAAGCGGCAGGCGGAAGCCGAGGCGGCTGCCCGCCGCGAGGAGCGCGAACGGGAGCGTGCAGAAGCTGCGGAGAAGGCCCGCTTGCAAATGCTGCGCGAGGAGGAGGCCGAGGCCCGCAGAAAGGCTCGTGCAGAGGAGAAGGTTGCGGCTTCCCGCAGGCCTATCGCAGCGCCTACTGCTGTTCCCGCCGCCCTCCGCAAAGACGAGCCGACGGTGTGGCGAAGGTCTACCCCCGTCAACTCTGTCCCGCCGACGCCAACACGGGCTGCTGGAGGAGCAGCCGATGGCCCACCGTCGCGCTCAGAGAGCCCAGTCCCTTCCAGGTATCGTCCCCCTGGCGCCTTGGGAGGCGGAGCAGGAGGAGGGGGAGGAGGGTGGCGTGCACGCGAAGAGGCGAGGCAAGCTGCTGGTGCTGCGGGTGCTGCTGCACCAGCACCGGCAGTCACATCTCGCGTTGTAGGCACGGCTTCGCCACGACCCAGCTCACCTGCGCCACTGAAGGATGAGCCAAAGAAGGACGACGACGGCTTCCAGACGGTCTCGACCAGAGGAAAGAGCGGAGAGGGTGTATGGCGCCCGCGTAGGGGCCGTGCTTGATTCAGCTGCTTTCTTTTATTCGCATCCATCATGTCTTTAGCCTTCAGCTATCAGTCGCACTTGCAATTGGGCCCGGCTTTGGCTTCGCTTTCTGCTTTCATGGTTTTGAATATGTATTCTACACCTCTTCGTACGCAGATTAGTATAATGCTATACTAATATGCCTTTCGTTCTCATAGACCGTTGGCTTTACTTTCCGTGGCGAGAGTACCAGATGAAATAGAGAGATCATTGTCAAATAGACGGCTTAGAGAGCCAATCTCGAGAGGCTGCAGGCTGATCTTGCAGGCTGTAGACCAAGGCCTACATGCGGCACTGAGAGATGACTAGCAGTGTAGTATGTGTATATGGCATTCATGATGCTACAGGTCTAAATGGTATGCACGCGTACGGGAATCGGGGGATTGGAATAGAACTATTACTTCATAATAGTGCTCTATGCTAAACCAAGAAACGCGTCATAGTCCGAATGCGGGTTCAATGTTCAGCGCTCAGCTTTCTGACAGTTCAGCTGCAAGGTCGACATCATCGAGGACACAGTCAGCGTAATCCTGATCCATGGTCAGGGAGTGGTTATCAAAAGGGAGATTCCTAAGGCTTACATTCACGTTCACCACTTCAGCCTGAACTGAGCCCCGAGCATGCATGATGACAGTGCCTTTGCTAGCCACCGATTCTTCTTTATCGATCATCGCTTGGGAGTTTGCTATAGACATAGGACCTGAAAAAGCAACATTAGACGCGCGAGCAGCCAAATTGGGGTGCACGTACTGGAGGGAGGTGTTGGGTCCGGGTCCTGACTCAGTTTCTGCATCTTCATTGGCATTTCAGCAGTATCGGGCATGACAACGGTGTAAGTGCTGAGGATCTCTACCGGCACAATATTCGTTTCATTCCTCAATTTGGGCTGGCTGAGCTGGTGTTCGAGTTCCTCAAGCAGAGATTCCCAGTCTCGTTCTGGAACAGGAGGAAGACGTACACCCCGGTTTGCCATAGCGTCGCCCTCGTTGCCAATGCTGCCGCTGTGGCCTCGGACATGCAGTAGTGAGACTTTCTGACCACTTCTGGAGCGTATTTATAGGTGCTTACCGATACATCGTATGATGCCTGCGTTTTTAACTAGAATACCTCGTGCATCCCGCCAGCCGTTGGCGACCCAGCCGTCTATCCAATGTTGCAAGCCTGCAAATGATAAGCGACAAGGTCAAGGGGAGGTCGTTGATGGATTTAAACCAGTCAACGTACAGTCGATAGAGTATTTGGAATCTGTCTTAATGAGCAACGGTCTCTTGCTAACAGGAGTAGTTTCTAGCACCCGGAGAATCGCCTAGAGCAAAGACGATGACCATAAGGCGAGGAAAGCTTCGTACACAATTGGCTTACAATCAACTCCGCTCTGGTGTTCGTTTGGACTCCTGGACATCGTTTGGCAACGTTTCTAACGAAGGTTAATATGAGAACCGGGGTGGTTGAGTATATGCACATTCAGCGCTTACCGTGGGTCGTCAAACCCCCACCAAACACCGACGCCAGCTACACAGTGAGTGGTTCCATTCCCTTTGCATGCGCTGTCAGCATATACGATGTCACAGGCTATTTCATCGTCCACTTTGTCGAAGGCACGCGTCTTCCCTTTGGCGTCGGGCTGGCTTATCGGAGGCTGGGTCCGAGTCGTGTTCGCCGGTTCTGCTTCTTGCTCTTGCTCTTTGATGCTGTGTTGACTGGTCGATGGCTGGTTTACATATACTGGCTCCAACTCCTTCTCTTCGATCCCGGATTGGCTAGTCGGTGGCTCAGATTTGTACGCCGGTTCTGCCACGTCCACGAAGTCTTGTGCCAAGCCCCGCTGTTGGAATTTCTTGAACTTCGCGTCTGGAAAACCTTTGACCTGTGCTTCACACTCAGGCCTGCCAACAAGTATAAGTACCTCAGACGGGCAACGAGATACAGACGTCTTTACGCGTACCACGTCATGTATATTCCGGGAACCCTTCCTCTGCGGACAGCATAGAGCCCTCCTTTCGACTTTTTCGACATGATAGACGTCGAATCTAGATTGTTGATGAGCGGTGTATTAACGTCGCCCTAAAAATCGCGGGCGGCAGAGAGGGAACGAGGCATTTGACGTGTTTGGAGCGACGTAGTACACCGAAGTCGAGTTGACCAGGACACAACGCGTCGCGCGACCTTCTCACGTGCCTCTCACACAGCCACTAGCGCCGATATCTGGCCCTTGCAGCCCTCGAGTCTTGCCAACTTACTTAATGCCTATTCCCCACCACGAAACCTAGTTCTGTCAGGAATCGCCTTGCCTTTGTCGAAATGGAGATGTGACGCCTGTTTAGCACCCTCTGTCGACCAAGGTCACTTTCGGGGCCAACTTTCCCCCATAAGTAAATCAATTCTGATCCTGCTAACCAACTGACTAACCTGTCTGGATTTGCAAAGCTCGCGATAACACGTCAAATAATTATGGAACCCTTACTAAGAAAGCTTTTGCTGACGCAGAATGCTCGCTTGCTTACCAATAATAAAGATCTCAACGGGAGCCTGCAACTGCAACCTTCCTAGTTGCGCATTCAACAGGATAAAGGGCAGACAAGAGATGAATAAAAGCCTCTCAGCGCTCGTTAGATCTCGCACGAAAAATATATGGCGTGCCCTGCGGCAAAGCGTGTTTTGGTGGTTGCGGGTTCGTGTGCTCGATTCTTCTGTGGGCTCCCACTTACCAATTCTTTAAATCTCAAGGTATCGGAAACGGCACTGGCACTGGGGCATCTACCGCGTGAGTCGAGATTTTTCATCTCATTTCCGGCCTTCGTAACAAGCTCGTATACTGTCTGTATATTGATCTCTCCCCGCGACAGACGGCTATTTGCAAAGAATGGTTACAACGTCGCTATCATTGCCAGGGGAGACAGCTTTGTCCAAGGACTCACCAACGAAATAAATTCTTCGGGCGGAGAAGTCGATTCGCTTTTATCGCTCCATGATCGCTCATCCTAATGATTTTCTAAATAGGCTGCGTCGTTCACGGTGCCCTCGTACTCCCATGACCACCTGACGGCAGCTTGGGCATCAATCCACAAGCATTTCCCAAAGCCAGAATATACCGTTCGAGCCGCGGTATTCAACGTCGCCTACGGTGTCTTACGGCCGTTCCTAGACACTACCTCGCAGGAGGTGCAGGAATCCTTGGACACAAACGTCGGCGCGGCGTTTTCGTTCGCGCGTGGCGCCATCCTCGCGTTCAAGGATAACGGTATTGAGGAGACGAACGGAGCGAGAGGCACCTTGATTTTCACTGGCTCTACTGGCAGCGTTCGCGGGAACGTTACTACCAGCGCTTATGCTGCTGGGAAGTGGGGCTCGAGGGCCCTGTCGCAGAGCCTGGCGAAGGAATTTGGACAGCAGAATATCCACATTGCCCATGTTAGGTTTTCTTTCTGCTCGTCCTTCATTCAGCTTGTAATCTAACGACTCTTTTCGGTAGTCCATTATTGACGGATGTGCGTCTCCACAACGGTCAAAAGCGCTAGCGAAATATTCATGATTCCTTAGCTATTCTTGTTGATCGCCAGCGCGAGCATCGCTCAGCAGAATGGGCGGAAAACGAAGACATTCGTTTGAGGCCCGAAAACATTGCCTTGGTATGCATCTCTTGCCATTATAGCTACGGACGATTTGCTGAGAGCATTCTAAGTCGTATCTCTACTTGGTTAACCAAGATAGGTCTGCTTGGACATGGGAGCTCGATCGTGAGTCGTCTTACATCTTATGTAACTGCACTCCATTCCAACCTATCACAGTCCCCAGCCCACGAGAAATTGCTTTAAAATATTGCAGCTACTGAGCTATAACTGCTATGCTGTTATGCTTGTCCCTATTCATGACCTCGGAAATGACTTCTTGGTTTCTGGACTACCTGATTTGAGGAATATTTTGTCTCGTAAAATAAAATGAATGAAGTGCATCTGTATTTATTCCTTGATGGTGAGTGAATCTGGCAGCTAGAATGAACAAACAAAAAAGTCTGACAAGAGTGGGACTTGAACCCACGCCACATTTCTGTGATGAGAAACCCGCAAGCTACAGGTAAGCTTTCGCTTGAGTCACACGCCTTAACCGCTCGGCCATCTTGCCTTGGAAACCAAGGTTAAAATGAAGTATAGGACGAGTCTATGCTTTCTGGATGTTGAACATGACTATACCAGTGTCTGAGCTTATATTTAGGACCATATCTCAGAGTGCCAGAGTGCTTGCTTTAACTGTCACTTCTCTAATGGAACTCGCACTTGAAGCAGTCCTCTGTTGGGATTAATCGAGCCGGCCCAAAGCCAACATTCGGCTGACCATCCAGATTACGCTATACCGAATATAGTGCTGTGTGGCGCAGCCGAGGGGCATGGCCCTGACTTCTGGTTCGACTCATGATCACATCTCGAGATGTTGAAATGCAATCGATAGCAATATGTAAGAGACTAACTATGTATGTAGCGTGCTAAACTATATCCAAGTCCCAGAAAGAGCGAGTAGTCGACAATAAGTATATAAATCACGGCTCCCGTCCGAAACCAGACGGGCTAAGGCACCTAATCTCCTCCTCTCGCATATCCCTCGCACTCCAGCTGCTCTCCATAATCTGCTCAACCTTCTTCATGGCATTTGCTTCAGCCGCGTTCTTGGTTTGCAGTCGCATCTGCGCTCGGAGATCCTGGTCGACTTCTGCCTTCAAAGCGTCGAGGGACCCATTGGTGGTGTTGCGCTTCTCCGAAGGCGTGTTGATGCTTGCAGATGCTTTTTTGACAGGCCTTCCACGAGCGGCCTCTCCAGCGGCCTCTCCGCTGTCCTCGTTGCTCATGGGGATAGGCAACGGCCTCGAGGAGCTGCCACTGACAATAGACGAAGCAGACGAAGCCTGCTGGCGGTAACGGGGTTGGCTCGTGCCCCTGGTCCTTGTGGGACTAGGCATTGGGATCCTCGTGGGACTAACAGCAGTATTGATCGTCGTGCCACGCACTCTCGCCTTGGGTCGCACACCCTGTGTCGTGGCATTGGGAGATGCATGCGAGGGTCGAGACTGAGCTGGTTGGGCGATTGGCGGCGGGACGGGCAAGGCCATGGGCGTAAAGCAGATCTGGCTCTCCAAAGGCGGGCTGAGTATCTGTGCCGGGTTCTCAGGAAGGATGTCGCGGCCGGACATGTCTTGATGTCTTCCAATGACCTTGCGCTTGACGGGACTGGTGCTGCGAGTTCTACTACGGCTCCTGCTGCGACCATCGATAATGCGCGTCGGGCGAGGCGTGTACCTGTCCTCATCTTCGCGGTCTCGTAGCCACGTATAGCCACGTCGAACGCCTGTAGGCCCATTGGGCGATCCTGCAAAGACGTCGATCGACTCGGAGGCGTTCATTGGAGGTCTATGGTAGGTAGGAGAAGGAAGCATGTCGTCGACCTGCAAATTGGAGTCGGACCTCCTATGCCCGCGTCGCCTAACGCTCGAACCGGCTTCTTCCTCTGGGCTACGTGGGCTCCTCGCCGCCACAGTTGGTTCGTCCTCGCGGCGAAGGAGGCCGATGCCTTCATTGTCTCTTTGCCCATTGTGTCCCCTCTCGTTCTGCGAATCTCCGCCCGCGCTCCCACTTATCTGTGCAGCGGCTGCCGCCAACGACCCACGGATCGAGTCCATCCACTTGTTCTCCTTTCTGACCTGCTCGATGATCCCGCGGCGTATGCTCTTGTGTCGGAGGCTCTCCCAGGGCGTTTCCTTCGCTCGTCGTGTCTTGGCATCTTCATCGTCATCGCTCTCGTACAGCTCGTGTAAAGCAGCAGAGGTGGCATCAGAGAATACAGGTGACATCTCTGGGTGAGGATTGGTGTTGGCATTGGCTCCTGACAGAGCTGATTTAGAGGAGCGTTGAGATCTATCTCGAGTGTTAGAATGAGGAGCTGCGAGCAGGGTGATTGTTGACAAGGGATCCTCATCTGAGTCGTGTTTTGACTCGTCGAGTACATTGTAATATACCTTGATTGGGTCGAATGGCGGTGGTTCGTTGAACGAAGGCCACCTATACTGCAGCTGGCCAGGCCTACCACGACGGGCATAGTTCTGCGGTACCTCAAACATCTCATCACCTGATCCATGTTGTTCGACGTCGCCATGTCCATCGTGATTTTGGATGTTCGCGTATGGTGGTCCGCAAACGAGTTCACTATCGTCGTAGCGGTTGCGAGGTTTACGAGTGTAGCACCCATACAAGAGCCATATCCCCAACGCAGATAGAAAGACTGCAACGCTGACAAAAGCCGGTATGAGGGTGGTAAACTTGAACGCGCCAAGTGCTGAGGCCTCCGCCGACTGCGCAGTGGGTACGGTGTCATCACTAGAAGAGGCTTGGGAGCTCGATGGAGGAGGACGGGTGCTTGTTAAAGAAGTTTCTGACGTTATGGCAGAGATGGGAACGGTAATAGACGAGCTGGGCATGACGTCTGCTGATCGCGTGGCAGATGCAGCTGGAGAAATCAGAAAAGGAATGGGCATTCCAACCGGTGTGGTAGGCGACGTGGTGGTCGACATGGCCGGCGCCGGAAAGGGCCACCAGAAATCGAACGTCGTAGATGTTGATATTTGCCGCCTTGCAAAACCAGAGTTGGCATCGGTGTTCGTATGTGACAGGTCGTCGAACGCGTCCGCGGAAGATGCAGAGTCAAGGCTGGCTCTGACGAGCGGTAGCATCAACCAGAACCAATGCCGGGTTTTAAGGATGTACATGATAATGACAATGGTGGGGAGAGGGTATAATGAATTGCAGTGGGTATATCAAAACGTTTGATCGGGAGGCACGACGATGAATCCGATTCTGCTTTCCACACAGAGAGCACTCAGGTCGTGGATAGGAGCGTCGAATGTGAGTCCAGCGGCGATGTAGGTTGAACGTCGGATGAGATGAGAGGATGGAGAATAGGACGCTCCGGTAACGCCTGAACGCTTTGTTTTCCGCCAAAAGGTTGTCGGACGTACTACGCAAAGAAAAGGGGTCAGCGTCGAGAGAGAGATACCGAGAGATGACAGACATACGTAGTGGAGGGGGAGGGCGGACGAGCTCACCGCCTCGTGTGCTGCCTTTCGTCGCAGATGTAAATGAAGTGCAACTTCGTTTTTGTATTCGTGGAATAGTAGCTAACGGCTGGTTATCGTCGTCGGGAGGAAGGAATTTTGGGGGTTCCTGGTCGAGCGTAATGAGTGGTGTTCGTCGTTCTGGAGGCGCGCTCTGAGATCGTGTCGGTCGGTGTCTTGGTCTTGACTTCCAAGTGTTCACCGGCGGGGACAGCAGGGAGCGGTCAACGACCCTCGGTGAGCGCGAGCGTCGCTGGGGGGAAGCTGGAGGGTGTATGAACTCGTTGTCTGGGCTGGACACGACAACATTTGGCATCGTCCTGTCAGCCCCCCCGGCCTCGATCTCCCTCTCGAGTGTGACCATGATCGGCCGTTTCACTGGCCGTGTCGTGCGGCGGCCAAAGGTGAAATCCCGCGTGTCGGGGAGGAGGGGAATGGGGGAGATGAGGACGGTGAGGTCCGTCATGGTGGTGAAAAGAGAAAACAAAGGTTGCCGTTGTCCACCGCGGCGAACACAATTTATGTGTGATTGCCGTCGTCTCTCCGCTGCCCTGAACCGTCCCTGAGAGAACTCTTCCGATCACCACCAACCACAACACCCATGGCACACTAACTGGGCCATTAGAGGACCTTCCAAAGGTAAGCTGCAGCTTTCTTGTGCTCACTAATACCATGGTGATATACTCCATCGCTGACAGGAACCAGGCACCACCACCACAATGACCCACCTACCCACCGAACTCTGGCTTCGCATCGCCTATTTCGTACCCGACATCGACCTCTTTCGCCTAGCATCTGTGAACCACCTCTTTCACGACCTCGTAACCGACAGGCGGTATCGCCAGCTCGTCATTGACGACGACAGGCCCCTGCACCTTATCCACAAGTTAACCCGGATCGAGTGGGTCTCGTTAACTTACGCCCACACTTCTGTTGTCTGACCGCTGAAGCTGAAGACGAGATCCATCGGTCGCTGCACGAGTACAATCGTTAACCATTCACCCCAAGGCCGTACGGTCTGCCTGCCTGAGATCCAGTAGGAACACATGGGTTATCCGTCCAGTGAGGAATGCGCACTGGCCAGATGCGTTTCGGTGAGTGGAGCCAAAATATATGCGCCATTTGCTCATTTCTACATCAGGCTTCGCACTGAACGGTTCGCAATCGAGGAAGACATCGAGCTCGCAGATCGATTCCTCGATGCGGTCGCCAAACTCGACAGGATCGAAGAGTACATTATCGAATGGAAGCAAGGCGTTGAAGCGGAGCGGACCTTCTGCCTGCCTCTCCTGACCGCCGTCTGGCCTCTGCACTCGCAGAACCTGCGCACGATCAAGCTCGACATGATGCTCAGTCACCTCTGCGACATGCTCTCTACCGTTTCGGGGCTCGACCGCCTGCGGGACCTCTCCCTTCGCTTCACCTGCAACGACTCCCGCTTCGGGCCCTGGGGCGGGCCTGGGTACGAAGCAAAGTACGCCTTCGAGCAGCTCGCCACATTTATGAACCGTCTGGCACTCACCCTGCAGTCGCTTGCCATTTACTCTATTGGGCACCTCAACTTTTCATGGCTTTTCGCCAGCCTGACGTTCTTCCCTAAGATGAAATCGCTGTCATTGCAAGTTCCGTGCGACCCACGTCATGTCATCGACCCGACAGGTCTGCACCACTTCCTCCGTGCGCACCATGCCGTGGAACATTTCAATTTTGCACCGCAGTACTGCTGCCACCAGTCGACGCAAGACCCCGACCCAGCGATATCGCATGGGTGTGCGTCGACGGAGGATTGGCTGAATAGGGCTTTCGGCGGACTCAGCTTCGAGGGTCTGGAGAGCCTGGAGCTTGGGCTGAATATATTGGGCTCGGGCGGCAAGCGAGTGATGCCACCTGTGCCACGCATTGGAGGGGCAGCGAAGAGCGTCCGGTCGTTGGGTATTGTGGGCTGTCTAATATCGTTGCAGGACCTGAAGGCAGTGCTTGACCCTTTCAAGATGGCCAACCCACGCACACTCGTCATCGAGGTGCATGTTCTTGACATCAATTTATTGGATCTCCTCGCGAGTTCTCTCCCGGATTTGGAACGGATCGACTTGACATATCGATGGGTAGTCAGCTCAGGCTGCACGGATGAGGTGAGACTACCGGTGCCATAGTCTACTGTTGCAATCGCTGAGGTTTCGCAGGCAGCTTTCGTGAAGTCGTTGCAAGGCAAACAATACCCTCAATGGAAACTCTGGCAGCTCGTTCTCCGATGCTCCCGACAGAACGATGACGCACGTTGGCCATGCCAAAAGGCAATCTCCAACTGTATACTAGGCTTGCCATGTCATTTTTGTAGGGATAACTTAACGCTCACTGTCTAACTTTTGAAATTTGGCTTCTTCATGGCGTTGAAATTGAATGAACCAATTCTGTTCAGGCTGTCCGTCTCACGACCTTTTTTTGTTTCTTTTATATTTCTTGCATATGCTACTATAGGCTCCGAGTCCCATAGTACCTTTTTATTACTACTATTATATTAGTACTACTAATATTAAGGTAGGGGGCATGAGCGAATGTGCCTGGACACCTTGTCCAGGTTTTCATCTTGAGCATGGGAAAAATGGCATGTAAATGGAAATTCTGCGATGCGTTCCGGTTGGGTTCCCGGAAAAATTGGTCATTTCAAGGGTGTTCCGGAAGCACTTTTTTGGCCAGGGTGTTAAACTCCTCGGCAGGTGTCTCATTTCATCATTATTTGTGTATCACCCTTTGGCATGCAGGGTTCTTGGCTCACAAACCGTCCTCAATCCGGCAGCTTTGCCATCCCAGGGGTTTTCCTTTTGCGGAGGAGGACCAAATGATGACCGAAATGACCAAACACGTGTCACGTGACAGAAAGAGCCAAATTGAGAGAGATTCCTGAGCAAGAAGTACGCTTGCCGAAGTGCACATCAGGAAAACGACTTTTGATCTCACATGACTTGAGTGCATTACTATTATAATGGGGTGGGACAGTGGGATGCGTTCTGGGCGCTGCGGCATCAGGAAAACGACTTTTGATCTCACATGACTTGAGCGCATTGCCACAATCCCAAAGGAGCAAGGCTGCCTTGCAGAGATCAGTGGCATTTTTGAATCCCTCTGAGCACTCTCAGGCTGCCCTGGGGAGGTCTGATGCCCTTCTGCAAAAGATATCTCAGAACTTATGAACTACTAACTACTATAGAGCTATTACATGTCGAGGAACATATTTCTATTACCAGATAGTTCAATACATTTACTTACTTGATCACTGAAACGTCAAAGATGCATAGCTGTCTGCTTTTCTCAGTATTGGAAACTTGATATCTCGGGAACCACAAATGCTACAAACATAAAAATTTGTATACAACTTAATAATACCTGAGCATAGTCTATCTCAAAGTTTCAGACTTTTAAGTCAAGTATTGACTGAGATATGCTAGATGCGCATTTCTGAACACCTGCATTGAAATATCTTGACTAATATAAATGCTAGTCATCTGTAACTTGAGATCTATTAACAAGAACATGTTGTCTAATTGTCTGCCAAATTTCAGACCAATAGCTACTCTGGTTCCTGAGATATTCAGTGGTGCGCTCATGCAAAGCACATCATTCAACTTCTCAGCATCGGAAACCTAATATCTCAAGAACCGCTTATGCTAAGGCCGCAAAAATTTGTACACCAATAGAGTACATAAATGTGTAGCTGTCCTCAAAATTTGGGACCCTTTTACCAAGAATTGACTGAGATATTGCAATTGTGCTTTTGCAAAAACCTACATTGGCATATCTCAGCTAGTATTAATGCTATTTGCCTGTAGCTTGGAATCCATTAACAAGAGCATGCCATATACTTGTCTGCAAAATTTCAGACCCATAGCCACTCTTGTTCTTGAGATATTGACTTGTGCACCTGCGCAAAGCACGATTCAAAGCTTGAAGTCATTTCAAACTCTGTTCTGGGCTAGAGTACATCGCTTCTGAGTATTAGAAGGTTAATATCTCAAGAACCGCAAAAGATACAGGTACAAAATTTTGCAAGCTTTTAGATTATATTAGAGAGTAGCTTGTCTCAAAATTTCATGTCTTGGCGTTAAGTATTGCTTGAGATATGACAGGTGCGCATTTTCAAAAACCCGCATTGGAATATCTCAGTCAATATGAAAGCTATTAATCTGTAACTCGAAATCCATTAACAAGGACATGTTGGTTACCTGCCTGCAAATTTTCAGACCTATAGCTTTTCTCATTCTTGAGATATGGGTGGTGCACTCATGCAAAGCGCACATCATTCAAAGCTTGAAGTCATTTCAAACTCTGACTTGAGCAACAGTATGTCGCTCAATAACCACTTTATTATCCTCTTCTAGTCAATTAATGTTGGAAGTTGACATCCATTCCTATCTATGGGCCCCTGTGTAGCATTTTTTTTTGAGTATTTGAGCCGTCATTTGAACTATAGCTGGAGGGGAAATTTCACCCCTCAGGTAGACAGCTTGTCTCTCAATTCCCACACTCATGTGATCAATGTTCAACTTCTAAATCGGTGGAAACTGAACTTGAACTCCAATGCCATCCTCCTCCCACTTCTCTCTTGCGATGCTGGCCACTTCTTATGCCAAACCTGTTCCTGTGAGATGGGTGCCATGTATTTGGCATTGCTTCAAACCCAGCTAAGTATTTTCCTTTCTCTCATCCTGCCACTCCACTGATATTAATGCTCAGTAGGCACTGTCAGCAGCACCTCATCGCATCACATATGTAAGACTGCTCTGCAGCATCTGCTGAGCCCTAATGTAGGGAGTGCATAAGGGGAGTCCCAATGAGGGGAAACCAACAAGGTGTGTTATTATGAATGCATCAACTACTGCCTTTACTGACCACTCA
>MPNV01000822.1:0-13636 GCA_013376435.1 Cyclocybe cylindracea
TGCGAACAGTGCCTGGAAGGTACAGAAGCTCGCTACTGCCATCTACCCTGGATGGTATCGCAATCGCAAGAACAAGGACGCTGTAAAGACGGAACCCATTGACCCAATCGACACGGTGTCAGCCACCACCGAAGCCAAAGCCACCACTGTACCCCAAAAACGCAAGGAACCGCCAACCGACGCAGACGCAACAGTAGCCAAGTCCGAGAAAGCTGCAAGAATTGATGAGGACAACCATGTCGTGGACGAGGGCATCGCCGACCCTTTGGGGGGCACTACCGACACGCTTGGTGGTACGCCTGGTGCCAGTGCTGACAAAGGGGAAGCTATAAGACAGGTAGGTAAACCCTTCGACTAATCTCATTGGCAGCATCACTTACGACTGACTAGCTCGTTCTCGCAATCCCCTCCTGTTGTGCATTGGGTGCTGGTGTTGGAGCTGGCGAACAAAGGGGGCGGCTGCTGTTGTTAACCGAGAGAACAATGTAGTTGTTGGGCCTGCTTGCACCACAGCCGTGGTGAATTCGCAAGGTCCGCCAACTGCCACTACCCTCGAGTAGCCACTAACGACAGCAGCCACAGGAGACTCGGGACCCTTGTCTGTGAACGTTGTGAACACGCCGAAGAACGTCGTCGTCAACGAGAACTTAAACAAACCTTTCCGCTTCGCTGCTAACAGCAATTCTGCTGTGTACGTTCCCAAATCCTCTTCCTCTACCTTCGAGCTGATGATGTCCTCAGGAACCTCTTTGGAAAGGAGTACTCTGCAGCTCACAAGGGCGCGACGAAGATGGAGGTCACCAAAGCATTCGAACAGCTCTCCGAGGCTGAGAAGAAGGTCAGCTCATTGTCTGCTATCGAGATGCTGCTGTGCTTACCATTTTATTGAAGAAATGGAACGACCTCCGTAGCGAGAACTTGGCTGCTAAGCGTAACGGAAAGAAGACAGGTGCTTGAGAGCAGCCAGCAGAGATTGCCGCCAACGGTGGGACGAGAGGCATGGCATGGGTTTCAATACCCATGATGGGTTGTGGGTATGGGTATGGGTGGGTATGGGTGTGGGTAACCAATCACGGACCCATGACCCATCATGGTACCCACATGGATTGGCCATCGAAAATCATATTCCTGGAGTTTAAAAGTTCTGAGATACTGTACAGTTCATCACTGTTCAATCGGAATATTCTATCTCCGATGGAGAGAGCCAAAGGAACTAAGAGCCAAAGTTTCGTTCACATCCTACCCCAACAACTGGAGATGGACAATCCTGAGAAGGAGAAGTCCCGCTCTGGCCGTCTTCTTAAGGCAACTGTCAAACGAAAAGCACAGCAGGCCACAAGCACAATCAGATCTGTCTTCAAGAAGAAGAAGAAGCTGGATGCAACAACCACCCACTCGGATGACGATCATCTATCTCCGACTCCCTCCATCGATCCTGGTACTAAACCGACTGCTCCGCCAATCTCGGCTGCCCCTGTCAGTGTGAAGAAGCCAGCAGAGGTCATTGAGCTTGACGAGAGCGAAGATACTGAAGAAGAGGACAACTCCTCAGAAGCAGAACTAGGTACGTATTATATTTTTAAAGATGGTCCTCAGCTAAAACAATGAGCATCAGATCGATTGAAAAAAGAGTGGATCTCACCTATTTACGCCTTCTTCAAGCCAACCCCGGACATTGGCTATGAGAAGGGTCGGCGTTACCATGAGTTCCGCTGTGCTGCGAAGGGATGCAAGAAGGGTGTACGCCGTTTCCTCGACAAGTCTGACGCCAAGTCCACAAGCAACATGCGGAAGCATGCAAAGTCATGCTGGGGAACTGAGACTGTCGAGATAGCCGATGAAGCTGCAAATCTCAACGAGGCTCGGAAGATGGTTGGTTCTCTGAAGGACGGTTCAATCACGGCTGCATTCGAACGCAAGGGAAAGGGACGTGTCACGTACTCGCACCGACAGCATACAAAGGCTGAAACAAAGTAAGTGTTCAAGCAATGGTATAGGTTACCAAATCTAATCTGCCTCTAGGGCCAAAATCGTACGATGGGTTGCAGAAAGCGCACGCCCCTTCAAAATCGTCGCTGATCGAGGATTTCTCAGCCTGATGAAAACTGGACGCCCCGAATATTATGTTCCTTCCCCCTCAACTGTCTCCCGCGATGTTCGATTGGTGTTTGCTCGAAGCCGCCAGCGTATCTCTGCAATGTTGCGGGTAAGTGGATGAATACATCTAAATAGGTATAAACTGACCTACGTCACAGAAGCACGAAGGGAAGATAAGTTTCGCAACGGACGCGTGGACCTCCCCGAATCACAAGGCATATGTAGCTGTGACTGCGCACCTGGAGCACAATGGCACTCCGATTAGTTTGGTTTTGGACGTTATCGAGCTTGCGAAGGTACACATCACCTACCTTTTCAGGTCTTGTTTCTAAATGTTGTAAAGTCGCACACTGGAATCAATCTTGCGCTCGCATTTGTAGATATCCTGAAAGATTTTGGAATCACAGACAAGGTTAGTGTGGATCAGTGACGACTTGTTCATGGGTGCTTACAGTTCTACAGGTCCTCGCGGTAACATGCGACAATGCCACCAACAACGATCGCATGATTGATGAGCTGGAAACCCTCCTTCCTGACTTCTCATCTGTCAACCATACCCGCTGCTTCCTTCATGTAACAAACTTGGTCGGAAAAACACTTGTGAAGCAATTTGACGTTACAAAAAAGGCTGCTGATGCCGAAATCGATGCTGCTGAACAGGAGTTACTGGATATGGCAGAAGGTCTTGATCTCGAGGCCGCTCTCATAGCCGCTGAACGTGCTGGTAACGCCGATGATGGGACTGAAGAGGAAGAGGTCGATGATGTGGATGGGTGGGTCGATGAAGACATTCACCTGACAGATGATGAACGAGCCCGCCTCGAAGAAGATAGCCGTCCTGTTAAATTGGTGATTGCAAAGGTAAGTCAACGTCATGAATCATGATGTATTACTTTGATTACTTACCATACCTGCAGCTGCGAAAAATAGCTTTCAAGATTGTACATTCGAGTACACTCCTCGGACCTGCTTGGAAATCATGCTTGGAAGATGTAGGACTTGCGGTGAGACTCATGCCACGAGACGTTTCAACTCGTTGGAATTCCACTCACGATATGGTCGAATTTGCGGTCGAGTATCGGGCTGCACTTGACCGATTTACGGGAGACAAGAGAAACGACCTCCGTAAGTTCGAGATGAGCGCGGAGGAGTGGAAGATCGCAGAGCAGTTGCGAGACGTCCTTTCGGTGAGAGATCCATGGACTGCTGAGTCATCACGTCCTAATTTGTATTTGGCCCTGATCTCTTGCCTTCTTCTTCCAGACCCTCAAGGATGCGACGCTCTTTTTCTCTCGTGCTACACCTAATCTCGCGACTGTCATTCCTGCCATGGACTATATCGATACTCAGCTGACAACACAAGGCCACAACACCGCGCTGAAGTCCCCGGTTCGCGCCGCCATCGGAATGGCCAAGAAGACTCTCAACCGGTATTATACTCTCACTGATTCATCTGAGGTCTATCGTATTGCGATGAGTATGTACCCACATTTGTTTCGGTCCAAATGCTTCTCACCTTTTCGTTTAGTTCTTCACCCTCGGCACAAACTCTCCTATTTCAAAAAGGCGGGATGGCCTCAAGACTGGATCGACACAGCGGAGCAGCTCCTCACGGATGAGTACGAACGGTCATACAGGGTGGAAGAGGTCTCTGACAATAGCGACGACGATGGAGGCCCTCGAGCCGAAACTTCAGTATGTCCTCATGATGAAAATCCAACAAGCTTTCGTGCTCACACTATTTGTAGGCTGAGTCCTTGAAGACGGGCCCGTCTGGAGGTTCGAAATCCAAGAAACCGAAGAAAGAAAACATATTTGACAACATCCCAGCACTTGCAGCACCTACCCGCACTGAGCTTCGTGACGAACTTCGCCGGTACCTCGATTCAGACCCTGAAAAGGTCGAAAATGTCTTGCTTTGGTGGTACGAGCACCATTCCGTTTACCCCTGCCTCTCGCGCATGGCGTTAGACTACTTGTGCATCCCTGGTATGTCATGATCTTCGTATCGGATTGGTGTCTGTCACTGACCCCAGCACAGCTACCTCCGTGGATGTTGAACGTCTCTTTAGCCGCGGCCGCCTCCTTCTTCCACATGTGCGTAGCCGGCTCTCCATGCAGTCAACTCGTGCACTTCTCTGTGTTGGAAACTGGAGCTTGCTTGGCCTCATTAACTCAAACGACGCCCTGGCAGTTTCAACGATGCCAGACGTCGAGGGTGATGAGGATGTGGAATTAGATGATGGGTGGGATCATATCTTATTATAGATACCCTGTTCTATGTAATGGAGTACTTATATACATGCACCTCCCTTCTGCCGACCTCCAAGTCCCGTAGACGGAGCCTAATGTGTACGTTCAACGCCGCCTTCGCCCTCCATCGTTGTGGCAGCCCGCGAGACCCAGCCAATCAGAGTGCCCCGGCAACTGCCAGCGAAGCTATCAACGGTGTTCATAGGTGTTGATTCCGGACCTCAACCACAACGAAGCACTGTCCAGCCGCCCGTCCACCCCAAATCACAAAAAACAAGGTAAGTACAGTGTTCCTAAATGTAATCCACCGTGCTAACCCATGTTTTTAGGATCCAAAACGTCGGCATCCGTCGATGTTTGGCCCACACGGATGGCCCCTCCCTCCGTTGCGATCAGGATGTGGGCCGGGCCCTCCATGGCATCCATCTCTGCCCCTGCTTGCCCATCTCTGCCCCTGCTCGCCGTCTCTGCCCCGTCCTCAACCTCTCTGATTCACACCACCCTCTGCCTCGACGTGTACCCCTCCCCTCGAACGGCGATGTCAGTCAATGCGGGGCTTTGTACGTGGGGCGAGAACAACGATGGGTGAGTGGCACGTACGGTGAGAGGTGAGGATGACGATACGCGACTATGACGATGGGCGAGTCCAAGGGAGGACCGGTGAGTACACACACCTTGCCCCTAGTCGTACCCACTCAGTACTCATTGCCTGTCGCCTGTCGCTTCTCATTGTCTCTCATCTCTCGCTGTCCCTCGTCCCTCGTCGTGCTCGTACGTCGTACCTCGCACCCGCCCGTCATCCCTTGCACTCGCATGTCGTCTCGCCCGTCGATCGTCATCGTCCCTCGTCCCTCGCCGTCCCTCGTCACTCGTCGTGCTCTACTCGCCCGTCATCCGTCCCTCGTCGTGCTCGCACGTCGTGCCTCACACTCACCCGTCATCCCTTGCACTCGCCCATCGTCCCGCTGTCGCTCCTCATCGTCCTCGTCCCTCGTTGTCCCTCGTCCCTCGTCGTGCTCTCACGTCGTACCTCGCACTCGCCCGTCATCCCTGGCACTCGCCCGTCGTCCATTGCACTCGCCCATCGTCCCTTGTATGGTGCAGCAAGGGCAAGTGGTGTGTACAACCCACCTCGCCTTGTGAAACACCTGCATCAGTAGCACAACACCTCACCCCGCCGCCGCCCGAGGCGGCTCTTGAAAGCGGAAACGCGACGCAGACGACAACACCCCCGGGAACGTCGACACCCGTCGCGGCATCCATCCCTCTCTGATGACTGCGTCCTCCGACTTGAACTGAAATGGTGACGGCCTTGAAGTCGCCGTTTGGTATGTACCTAGCAGACCTTTATACAAGTAGTCATATTTATCAATAATGAATAAATTTTTTCGCTATTATAACAGTTGCTGAGGGAATGCACAAGTTGAGCGACTGTAAGATGAAGTCTCAACATACCTTAAATGGAAGGGACCCATCAACATACCCATACCCATCTGTATACCCATGAAAACCCATCAGACTTGACCCATGGGTGATGGGTATGGGTCAATGGTGGGTGTGGGTGTGGGTAGCCTCTGGGTAACCCATGGGTTACCCATACCATTGCCTAGGGACGAGTATCGACGGCGGTGAGGTGGCAGTGAACAAGAGCGTTATCGATCCAAATAGATCTTCCACGAAGCCCGATTACCCAATATGCTAACATTGTTTATAAATGAATTTGAGTATTGTTTGAATTACCATAATTGGTGTCTTGCTAGCTTAGGCGTGAATTCAATTTCATCCATAATAGTACAAAACAAGCGGACGGACGAATTGAGGTGCGCACAGCAGGAGAACCATTTTAAGCAGATTCTAGCATTTCGCGATCTGCTATAGTCCGGATTTTCGAATAATATCTATTTATTTTGGTTAATTTCCCCAGCATCAGAAATTAACCGTTCTCGGTCAACCCAATTCGCCGGAGTTTTCACTGGGGCTCATCGACGGAGACTGTCGCGCCAGCCAAATGGTGCTTACGTGTGGTGACGGAAGTTGCCGCCGCACAGTGCGCCGGTCTCGTGCGCCGTTGTTTCCAATTCCCAAACTTTCTGCGACCTCGCGTACGATCCAGCTTCTGAGACATATCCGACACAAGACAATCTTACCTACGGTCCCGTCAATTACAATTACGAACACGTTCATTGGTGGATCCAAGGCTACCTTCCTTCTCGATGATGCACCGTTGCCAGTGGGGTAGGTGCGCAGGCTCACGGAAGTTTCCTTGTCTATGTACTCATAAGGGCATGAATATGGTCTAGGTATGACACCGTTGACTGGGATGTTCACCGTAATTCTGTGGGGATTGTTATCCACTTTCTTCGGTGCGTCATTTTCATCAGGTCCAATAGCCAAAGGTTGATCAGATCCATGTTTTCGTTCGCTAGCTCTCTACGTTAATGCACAAGATTCAACCCAATGGTGCGACAGCGTCACCGACATCTGCTTTTCCCGCCACTACCTCGAAGATCTGGACACCACCTTTGGATACCTCTTTCCGCCTCTCCCATCCGATGGCCAACCCCCTTCAGACGAGTTCATCGGGATCTTCATTGCTCCAGCGTCGACAGGGTGGATAGGAAACAGTCTTGGAGGTGGGATGCGTTCCAACCCTCTCGTCATCGGGTGGGTGAACGAGAGTACGGCGGTAGTCTCTGTTCGATTTGGCAGGTGCGTACTGTTCGTTGTTCAAGCTCTCCGTGTGTTGAAATACGTTTCACAGCCAATATCAGGCGCCAACGCCACTTTCAGGACCCGTCCTCACCGTGTTGGGAACGTCCGGCGTGAATGAGACACACCAACGAATCGTCTACCGTTGTCAGGTGGGTATCACCTCTCTTCTGGCCCTCCCATTCTTCATCTTGCCAACCTTTTGTAGAACTGCACCGTATGGACCGGCGGCTCGAACGGAATTACTCTCACTGGCGACTCCATGTTCGGCTACGCCGTCCACGCGACTATCAAGCCCAACTCTGCCTCCGACCCCAACTCCAGCTTGCTCCAACACACCGCCGCCGGCGAACACAACCTCGACGTTGCCAACGCGAACACGGGCCAGTACGCAGCATACCTCGAGCAATTGCTCTCTGCTGGCCCAATTTTTCCCGCACCTCCTTCAACCACAACGACGGCTCCTATTCCAACGAGAACGGGGGAACTGTGTCCTGGAGCCCCAGCGCCGACGTATTCGATGGTAGCGGCGGCGGGCTGGAGGGTTACGCCGGTCCTTGGGAGGCTGAGCTCGCCGAGGGGGATTACGATGGATGGGAGGGGCAATTTGTTGGTTCTGCAGCGGGGGGTGGGTGTTACGGCACATGAGGTGGATGAGTTTGGGTGCGTGACGAACAGCGAGACGATTGTGGCGGACAGGAACTTGAACCACGCGATCGAGATCAACCCAGCGGGAGATAGGATCTACGCGAGGTGCGCCTTTGCGTCTTTCTTGTGCCGTGGTCGTGCTTACGAGAAATTGGCTGGACTTGTAGCTCTTCGGATGAAGCTTGGTCCTGGGATTACGACCCCGTCGCGATGACTGCCACGAACAGAACCATTCTCATTACGGGGTGAGTGGTATCATTTTCAGTGCCTCAATGTCGGTAGAATTGATCTTGTTTTCTCATATAGAATGCACAACGACGGTCATACCACGCGAACCCTTCTCATCTCGAAGAAAAATCCGGATTACATCATGGCGAGCGTTGGTTCAGACGGCAACATCGACCTCGCATCGTTCGACCCCGCCAGTGGACGCGCGCAGATTAGAGTGTTCGACATGCGGACAATTGGGGCGGGTGGCGTTGCCTATAAGTACGTATTCAACGTCTTGCGTTCCGCTATCCACCGACTCTTTTTCTAGTACAAGCGGACAAATCATGGGCTATGGGCTAAGGAACGACGTCGGGATGGCTGAGGATGGAGCTGGGATTGTGCATAGTATTGGTACGTCTGGCATCTCCTCTTGAACGCACTTTTGAGGTGACGTTTGTTCCAGAGAACTCGATGGACAACGCGTATCGAATCGTAAATGATCAACGGCAGGATGTCCACACCGATAACCCTGCCGAGAAAGTCTATAGGCGTACGTACCTCGCCTCACCCCCGTCCGTCTTCAACTATAATTTAATTTTGGATTTGATACGCAGTGGGCGATCCGACCAACCCCACCAATTTATTTGGTGGTTATCCTTATTGCTACACCGTATGGGAAGCAGAAGACTTTACTGATAGAACGTTCGCCCCTGGAGATTGGTATGCTATCTCGTTCTTCGTCTAACTGTACTGTCACTAATGCGGAAACGATCTGAAGGTTCGTCCAAGAATCAAACGACACATTAACCGATGAGTGGTGCAACTCGAACGCGGTCAGGCCGACCGTTCTCCTCCCACCTCATACAGCGCCGCTCGATATGAAGTTCGGCGTTGGAGATGATACGAATCTGTACGTTACCCTGCACGGAAGCTGGAATCGCAGCCCGCCTCAGGTACGTAAACCATTTTCCCTGATCGCAGATTTCGAGGGATAAACTGAACCCTAACACGATGGTAGGGATATAAAGTGGTCGTTGTACCCGGGCAGTACTCGTCGACCGGAGAATGGTCGCCTAGCGCAGGCTTAGCGGAGACGAAGACGATCTCCAACGACCTCCTTCGGAACGTCGATGAGACGCAGTGCCAGCGAGGTCCGCCGTCCTCTACCCTCTATTGACTGACAACTCGAGAGCCACTGACCTCGGGCTTGAATGGCCTTAGGCTGCTTCCGCCCCGTCGGCCTCGTCTGGCACCCAACAGGAGAGAGCCTATATGTCACAAGCGACACGTCCGGCGAGGTATTCCTCCTCAAGAGAGGTAGTGGCGTATCCCGCAGCCGCCCATGTCTGCCTTCGGTACTGAGCGCCTTGGTTATGGCGATGGTTCTCAGTGCTGGTTCTCCGTACTGGTAAAAAAAACAGCTGGACAGGTCGAACGGTATGCGTGACTGGCTCAACATGTAGATGTGTAAGCTCTCATTTCGCCGTTCCTATCTTGGATACGCTGAGGATGCTTTTCCAGCAAAACGGTTGGTATTCGCAGTACATACCGAATTTAAACGAGGCATCCACCTCAGGGACCTTTAATCATTCTGCTCCTCGAGTTCTTCGTAATAAACGTTAGAATCTCGGACAATGCTAAACGAGGCTTGATATACTGAATCTATGCATAATTCCACCTCTATCCTCAGCTATGCTGATGTCGTTGCCCACACCAAACTTCGAAGCTCAGGAAAATACTTCGGCCAATGCTTCTTCTGGCACGAAATACAAGATGAAGCTGTCATCAGGTTCGCAATTTATGGCGACGAAATAATCCGCGAAAGCAGTAAACCGCCGATTTACACCAAGTAAAGCGAGGGCGTCAGATATCTCCAACACATCGAGTGGCTGCGCATCGCACCTTCGAACATTTCTGTAGAGCCTTCTTATCATCTGCGTAGACCGCACAGAAGGTGTAAGAGATCACGATTTTCTCCTCGGTGGGTATAATTTCACCGCACACGGACGCTGAGAACCCAGACCATTCACAATCCTATGGAGAGGAATGATTCGGCAGTGTCCTCGGCCCTCTCGCAATGTATACCGATCCTTTGTACACGTTTTCACTGGCAGAATAACTCGGTCCGCAGAGGGCCAGTGATTCATTTGATTTGGGGAACCCTGGCGCTTAATTTCACAGCATTTACGGCCCCATTGACTGCGGCCGTCTTCTTGGATGACCACGATGTGAATTTTGGCCCTAAGGTTAAAAATAGATTGACAGACATAATACACAGCACGTTCCCACATTTAGATACTAGGATCGATGCGGTGGTACTCTCGGCCCCATGAATGAGTAGGAAAGGCAGGTAGCTTTGGGCGCCGGCTGTACGCCTTCAGGCCCAGGGCCTAAATATTCCTAGAAGTTCCAAGTTGTTCCAACCGCTGTAACACCTTTCACTTCAGCGGCCGTCCAACTGATCGCCTCAGGCGTATCTAGTAGATCAAAGTGCCGCGAGAGGGCCTCCTGGTTGGAGGATACGGCCCCATTGGCCCCATCCCTTCTTCTGGTGTGAACAGGCCCCATTACAGGACCAAATATACTCCGTTTCGTGTTGAGGGCCGAGGCTAAAAGAAGTACGATTGCAGTAGGAAGTGGATATAAATCCTCCTCCCAGCCAGACACACAGTCACTGACCACGATTTCTGCCACTTCTTTCTCTCCGACATGGGAACCACTTCACCCCATAACCAAACCAAACCCGTACGACCTCCCGTCTGCTTTGAACCGAAGTTGTTCGAAAACGCTGTCAGCCCAATGATCACGGAGACGACGTTTAACTTTTATTTGACGCTAAGGTGCCCATGCCTTGGCAAGGTCCGCCTCTTTCCATTGTTCGTAATTTAGTCAAGACTAAGCGCCTGCAGACGTTGACATGCCATTACTCACGGTCACTCTCAGATATATTGGAGTCGCCGAAGAAACACTCTGCGAAGAGGTTTTCGAAAGTGCTGCAGGAGCGGCTTAGCAGAGTTCGAGCACATTTGTTCCCCGTCCGTCCTGTCCCCCGGTAAAAAAAGAGGTGCTATAATAGTTATATTCCGTGTCCACCCATTCGACACTTGCACGTAGCACTTGCGAATGACCCTCACGGTCAGGCATAGTAGGCTTGAATCAACTTCCTTTAGGATTATGGACTATATATCCTTTCTTAGCGTGCAACCTCTTCCGTATACAAGAAAACTCATGTAATACATTTTACTGAAAAATCCAATGGGACCGAAGAGGTGAGCGAGAGACGAAAACGCTGACCGAGAGGGAGCATGCAGTGGTAGTGAAAGTCCAGACTACGACAAGCAATGTCGACCACGACGTAATTACCCAATCTACGCAGCGTGCCAACGAGACGAGCCAGCATGTACTCTGTCCGGAGCCTCATATGAAGCGAGCTATGCATCACGAAGCGCACCCTTGACGCATACTTTTCGTTGACGCCCACCGAAACCACCAAAGCCGGGCCGACGAACCGGGATTACCAGGTCTACAGATAAGATAAGAGATACGCACGAAAGGAGCTTGCCGAGAATTCGATTCCTGACATAATCTGTCAAGTCAGCTCGCGGATCGACGTTCTACCCTCTTCTCCGATTCATATCCGCCACCATACCGCCTCCGAACCTCCTCACAACATGCCACTCGCCGCTTTCGCCTTTCCAAGTACCATATGTACTCTTCGACCTCGATCCTGCCAGAAGCCTCGTCAAATCAAAGCTTCTGACCTGACGTTCCTGATGAATTACAGGTGGAGATCTTCGAGTTGGTCGACTGACGTGCAGCGTTCATGGTGCTTGGTCGTGTGGACGTGCAGGAGGTTTGACAGCCTCGCTTTTAGGCCGCTGTTGAGAGAATTCGAGTGGGGGAAGTTAACGTTGGAGAGCATAACGACGAATGAACCTCGAGGCATGGGACCCGTTGACGGGAATGTATGAGGAGTTCCATCGCCTGCCGAGGAAGGTCACGGCTCGGAGCGATGCCAGCTAGAAGCGTTTGATGGAATGACCGAGCTTCGAATGCTTCTTAGGCGCGGCCCCGAAGATGCTTATGTACGAAGGACCCGGAAATGAAAGACATCGTACCTGGGTTCCCAACTTCCTAGCCACGCAAATGGTATTGTATGTAATAGTCGTGATGTTTAATTTGATACAGTCGCGGACAAACAAAGTCAACAAAAAATATGAACTTTTTTTATTGCGTCCGAAAATGGTCGGAACCGATTTTGAATTTTCACGTGACGTTGCAAGGCCATCGACGCGCTCGACGCACTTTCTACGACGCGAACGCCCGAAACCGCAGGCCAGGAGCGTGGGACGATCGAGCTAACCGCGGGAGCATAGGCTAGGGTGCTGGTCATAAGATTGGGTGTGTCATCGGTAATGTGTGTACACACGTCGGGACACGGCCGCTTACGGCGGCCGATCACGAGTTAATTTGGTAAGCTGCATATGTCATACTGAACATTTTTAGTCCGGGCCGTCCGGATAGTGCGTAACCGAGCATTGACAACAAAAATGACAAATAGAGCGTAAGAGCCCCAGGAATAGCCTTCGGCCGCCGCGATTGACAGCCGGTATCCCGAAATACCCGGTCACCGAAATTGACAGGTGATATAAATACAACGAATGGCTAATTTATCTCGCTTCTAGACCTAGTTAAAAATAAATATTGCGTCAAAGCACACCATAGTTGTGTGCTATTGCGAGACAATGACGAACGCTCCATTGTGTGGACATTGTCGGACCCGTACGCTCCATTGTCCATATACGGTCACTGATGATTCTATAAAGATGAAACGGTCTGTTGGGCATAATCCCCAACCGTTTGACCGGACAAGTCGAATTCAGCTAAATCGGCACTACCTCGCTCCGCTCGGCAGCGCCCCCACCACCCTAACCCTAAGCTTTCTGGTTTGTTTTTGTCCAGTTTCCTGTGCTGCATTCGCCATCTTCGGGATCACACTGGCCTCGCCTCTGCCTCGTCCCTGGTCTCCGTGTTCATGAGCGGGCACGAGGGTCTCGATTCCCCCCGGCGATCTCTTTCGTATCGGGTCTGTCTGCCACCCGTCGACGCTTGCGTCGTACTTGTCTCTTTCGTGTTGGATGAATCTGTTCCAGCCCGCTGCTTAAGTTCATCGAATCGATCGACAGAGTCACGTTCGGTATGCCGTGCATGGATGTCTATGTTCTCTATGGGTGCACATGCTCTCCCATGTTATCTTACAGCACAGTTGCCGGCCATGGACACACACACCATGGCACCTTCTCGTTTGGTTTCGTTGCACGTGGCAGTCATTTCATACTCGCATTAGTTCCTCGCAGAAGAGGTAGGCATGTCCGTCCCGGCCATTCCGTTATCATTATCTATGGACTACAGAGATAGCGACTGTTGGTATGTTCATCGGCACAGCCAGGAGGGTGCGGCAGCAGCGTCCTTCCTTCCAAGGGTGGGCGCGTTTCACCTCGTTGGGGCGTGTTACATCCGCAACCGCCGTCGAGAAGGCGGTCGACAGGCCTCGGCGTGTTACAGGTCGTAGGCGGCCTTGGAGGGAGGTGCACATCATTATCTCTGGTGAGCAGAGATAATGGCGGCCTTGGAAGGGTGGTGCACGTCATTATTCTGGTTGCCAGAGTAACGGCGCCCTGGGGCTCTGTGCCCCGTCATTATTTCTGACGCACCAGAG
>MPNV01000822.1:13653-69919 GCA_013376435.1 Cyclocybe cylindracea
CGCGGCTTGATGAGAGGATTTCTACACGATATGCTTTCGCTCCGTCATCGAGCCGTTCACCAGAAAATGCCAAATAAGGGAATCAACCCAAAATTATGGCCGGACGTAAAAAGTGCTTATCATACACCGAAAAATGTGCAAACGCTCCTTTTGACTGAGCTGTGTTCGGTCTCTGATAAAACTAAAGTATTTCTAACGAGCCGTTTCGGCAATAAAAATTACATAAGTTGCCCGAAAAGTAAAACCCTGCCACCATCAAGTCCCGTGACCGGCTGATGGATCTGAAGTGGAGACAGCGAACTTTCTCGAGGTCCTGTTTTTCTCGCACATTTTTAATCGTTTTTGTCACTTACTGATGGAAAAAGACGCTCAGGGAGTGATGCAGACTAAAACTTTATGACATTTCCTGCCACTCGCGGACCGAAAGTTACCCACATCCGGCCCGGAAGGGACACCTGGAGAGGTAAATTCGAAATTCGCGTCAGGGGGCCTCGCGGAGGCGCTTTGGGCCCAAAACGTAACACGGCCGTGTTACAAAAAGTATATTAATAGGTTGAGCCACTCGGTCATCTAATCTTTCTTAGGCTGGCCACTGATGGCTACGCGCTCAAGCAGCGAGATAAGATAAGATGAGCCACCCCCCCGACAAATAGCTGTCATCTTCCACAAAGACGCGGCCCTACGCATTCGTCTGCTCGCCGCCCAGCCTCACGTACTTGGAGAAGCCTTTGTGTGACCAAAGCCGATATCGCGATTCTGGGGTCAAACGGAGGGTATGTTTCCAGGTTAGCTTCTGTTCCTATCTGGCCTGGGCGTTAGAATTATCGATTACAGCGTCGGATGAGGGTGGACGAAGTGTACGTCGTCTGGCGTTTCATCCCTTCAGTATTGTCTCGTGCATTCATTTCGGATGTCTGTCTTTCTTGACCCCATCTTGACCGCAAGAATAGGAACTTGTGCGTTTTCTGTGTCCTCTATATCGCCTCTCACTCTCCTACAGCTGCACCATTCTCTCATCCCTTCCACCTCGTATCCTCCTTCGGGTTCTGTACTTTCCTGCCTTTGCGAATTACGCCCGCTCGGTATGGTGGTTCTTACGACGAGGAAGATGAGCATGCACCGCACCGCTCATGGGAACAGGGAATGTATTCCCTGCTTCCCCTTCCTGCGTCTTTACGAAAACCAAACATGGCGAGCGGGCGGCTTACGTCGATCCAGGCTCGAACTTCGTTCTCTGAATCTGTGTACATTCGGCAGGAATCCTCCACCGTGGGGCATGGAGGACTGTCTTGGAACATCATCGGCATCGAACCGACGGACATGGAACCGTTCCTCCGGACCTGCATTCAGGAAAAACCGGGTCCATAGTCGCTTCATGCTGTAAAGGCAAACCGGCGCCCCATGTCTCCTTTCCTGATCTTCCCAGCGCTATAATATCCGTACGAGTTCTTGGGATTCTTCCCGAGTCTTTCCCCGAGAACTTGATCTGGTTTATGTCTGACTCGGGCGCACTTTTTACACATATATTGAACGAAAACCTCATTCCCGGAATACGACGGCGGCACTCGGCGGTTCCCCGTGTCCGCTTTCTCCGCTGCGACGAAGTAAACTCTTCAATTTTGTGGACTTTCGACTCGTTTTCAAGGGAGACAATGCCCTGTTCACCGAAGATTGCGCCGTTTGTTAACTTTCCCATACTGTAACGGTCTGGGAGTCGAAAGACCGCTGTCTCCTTGAATCGACAAGATTTTCAATTTTTACCTTCGCAATACAACTCTTGTGGTTCTGAGATGGGGACCATGGTATAAAGCCCTGTGGTAAGTTACATTCGAAACCGCGTCACTCGATACCCGAACCGACGAACTTACCCGTCGTAGGGCAATGAAGACAGATGTGCTTCAACCAGATTGAAATATAACCAAGTATCGACATATACTACTTTACATAGAACTACGAAGATTTTCGCTCGAACAGAATCGCACAGCTTCATTTTAGCCAGGAACGCATTGCGAGTACCAATCATTTTGCTATGCAGGATATTTGCGTAAGGACATAAGACAACTTCAAAACAGACAAGAAACTTACGAATCGACAAACCGAGCCTGATGCGCAAAGCGTTGGACCAGTCCATCCATTACCGCCGCTAGAAAGGCAATCTCGTCAGTACGATGATGAAGGAGGTTCAAAGGTAGACATACCACTGGCCCCAAACCGTTTGCGTGGGCTGTGGCGCGGTGCTCGTGGTAGTCGGCGTCGTGGGCTGAGGCTGAGAAGTAGGCTGGGACGTGGGTTGGGACGTGGGCTGAGACGTAGGTTGCGAAGTCGGGCCCTGAGTCGGGCCGCCAGTAACAGTCGTCACCGCGCCGGCGTTCCTCTTCATGAGGAAGACTTCGCCCGAGGTGTCGCTCGCGACATACATGTTCTCGCCGTTGGCGGAGAAGACAAGGCCGACGGGGCGGAAGCAGCCTATACGGGTGCGAGTGTTAAGCATGGCATACGTTCCACGGGGCTCGAAGAAAACATACCTGCGTTGCAAGAGTTCTCGGCGCGGTTCCTGAGTAGATCGGACCACGTATTCTTCGTCTGAGCAAGGCCAACAGTCGGAGACCACTCGCCCGAAGCCGAATACGTTCCCGGTACAATAACGACTTTGTAACCCTGTTCGATATATGCTATCAGTGTCGATACGTCTTGACACATTTAGAGCAATGGCATACCTGAGGCGGGTTGCGATTCCAACTTCCATGCATAGGTACGTACAGGTTCGTATCACTGCCGACGCCGAACTTGATATCGAGCGGCGCGGTATGTGGTGGTAAAAGGGCGATGGGCTTTACGGCATTGTTATCGCACCACGCGTCTGTGAGAGTTGCGTTCGGGGCCTGGACGAACCTATGGTACGTAGCGAACGGTCAGTGTTGATATTTCTTTCGCAATGAGAAAAGACGCACCAATCGCCGACCTGGAAGGTCTTGTCGATGAAACTGTTGGGCTCCCAGACCGTAAAACAGTATGGGTAACCACCCCAGAAACCGGTCGGTGCAGATGGGTTCCCCACTATCGACCACGAGGGAAGTTCTGATCAGATAACCGCAGATAAATCGAACACGAGAATACCTACGCCTGTAGACCTTCTCGGCAGGGTTATCATTGTGGACATCTCGCCGTTGCCCGTTGATTGTGCGATAGGCATCGTCGAGAGAGTTTTCTACGGCCCCGAAGAGTTCAATATGAAGGAATAATGCCATCTACCTGACTTACCGATACTGTAGACTGTTCCGCCGCGATCTTCCGCGATGCCAACGTGGTTCCTCAGTCCGTAACCGAAGACCCTGCCGCTCGTGCTACAGAGAGTTCAGATTGAACGAAGACCAGAAAGTCCCGGATAACTTACAAAGGAACACCGTTGGCCGGGAGGGTTCTGAGGTCGAACACACGAATTTGGGCTCGTCCAGCCGCGGGGTGGAAAGTCGGCCAGTCGAGATTTCCGTCAGAGCCAACGTTGACCACCATGTAATCGGGGTTTCTTTTCGGGATTAGGATCGTGCGCGTGAAGTGGTAGTTGTTATTCATTCTGAATCAATCGAAGAAGGGAGGGGAGTATTAGTCGCACTGTCCAAGACAAAGATTACGCAAAGACTACGTACCCAGTAACCAGAGTCCTCCTATTTGTCGCCGTCATTGTTGAAGGGTTATAGTCCCAAGACCAGGCCACATCCGAAGAGCTTCCCAACATCTTCCGTCAGCGAGGAAATCAAAGATGACGCAAAGGGCGAGACAGACCTAGCAAATATCCTGTTCCCATCCGGGTGAACCTCGATGGCATGGTTGATAGCGGTATCCGAAATGATAGTCGTCGTGCTCGTCACACATCCGTTCGCGTCGAGCCTATGCCCCGTCAGCCCACGACCACGCTGAAGGACAAGCAAGTTGCCCATCATGTCGATCGTGATACCTCGCGGCGAGGACAGCCTTCCAAGGACCGGTGTAGCTCGCCATCCATCGGCCACCATGAGAGCGTAAGTCGGCTGTGGTGCACCAGGGCACTGGAGAGGGCCCGTAGGAGTTGGGATAGGCGTAGTAGTCGTCGACGGCAGACTCGGAGGTAACACTGGAGGGGCGTTCTGCAGAGTTGTGAGATAGTTGTTGTAGAGCGGGTCGTGCGCCTGCGAGACGTCGATGGTGTGTAGACCTGCCATGGTGTGTTGGTAGAGTGACGAGCCGGGGTCGGAGGGAGTGAGGGGCTTGATGGTCCCGTGGAGGGCGTAACCGAATGTCGAGACACCGTTGAGGCCGATACCGTTTGAGCCTCCAGTCCAGGTAGTGCAGCGCTGGGCAAATGTTAAGGGTGGTTCAGAACGATACTGCGACGACGTACCTGGCAGCGGAAGACAATCCTTTGGTGTGTCGCGTTAACTCCTGACGCTCCGAGAACTGTGACGGTGGGACCCGAATATACTGGCGGAGGTGAGTAGTTGCTAAGTCGATGCGTGAGTGAAAGCCTTGTATGTAGTCGACGAACACATACCTGGTAAAACGAACGGAGGCCCTAGGCGTATTTCCATCCGTCCACGCGACTATGAGGGGGTTCTGCCGCATGCCATTGCCCAAACTATTCCCAATCCACCCAAGTGACGAAGGCCCAACGAAGATCCCGATGAATTCATCTGACGGAGTTTGCCCCGCGGCTGGGAGAGGTGGAAAGGCATAACCCCAAGTGGTATCGAGGTCCGGGTAGTAGTAGCTAGTGAAGCAGACGTTCGTAAGACTGTCGCACCACCTGGTGGTTTGTGCGCTTGCGTAGAGTGCTACGATATCGGCTGAGTTCGAGTCTTCCACCGACTTCGTCGATCCTTACTCACCTAACAGCACGGGCCCGAGAGCCCACATAAGAAAAGAGAACATCCTGCGGGGTGGGGGATCGCCACGTAACAGGCTCCTCGCCTCCTTTATGAATTCATGGAGGGCTGGAGCTCTGAACTAATCCGCGACGGTTCATCGTCGGAGACGAGTGAGGTCTGTCGTCTGCCAATAGCATCTTGCGCAATTGATAATGCACCTAGGCCTTGCTTCGGAAGGGCTTCGGACTCGAGATAGACGCACAAGGAAGATGGGTGTATTAAGCGACGAGCAAGACAAGCTCGACGACGAAAGAAAATGGAAGAGAGTGACATGAACTCGGTGATTTGTTTCGATCAGATGTTTGGCCTCTCGCGGCGTTTGCCGGCCCGCCTGACGCCAAGCCCTTCCTCCCAATTGAAAGACGGCGCCTCTACTCCAGATTTACCTTCCGAGTTGAAGCTCGAAGCCCGGAAGGGATCATTGCTCGGGGATAGGTTGTTTGTCGCCAATCGTTTTCTTATCATTACTGCGATCTACGGCGTTGATGTATTTTTTTTGAGGAGCCAGACCGGTGTCAACAAGTCGAGAACGAAGCTATGCAATCGTCTTTTCAGCTACCCCGTGGAATAAGCAGAGTACGTGAGATATCTTGGACTTTTCTTCGTACGTTGGTCTTATGTCGTCTCGGGGATCCAGACAATAGGGACCCGTATAAATTGAACGTGAAGTGCATATGCAGTATCTCAGCTCATAAATGCATACCTGTGTCAAGTAAGTGTCCACCTTCAAACAGGAAATCATGGTCGTTAGCAAGATTCGCGATCAGCGCGGGGCCGTCAGGGTGTGAATTTCTTCGCAAAAGAAGTCAATCGTCACGGGTACTGGATTATAAGGGGCATCCGCAAAGCTTACAGGAAGATCCCTTCTTTATGTTAGCGCCTCTAACTAAATGGATAAAATGGATAAATCTCTACTGAAACGGTCTCCTTCTCATTTAACACCTGCTTTCCTGCTGATTATATCATTTTATTGCCAGGTAAATACATAAATCCGACCCCTTCTAGAACAACCCGAGGAGATATATCACTTAGAAGCACGTCCACAGATATTTTGCCTTCCCGACTGAGGTAAACGACTCCGACGGAGATCGTGTCTGCAGGTCAATGGTAGATGAATATAATTTCAGGGAGAAACGCATCTCAAGACGTACGCGCCATAGTCCTTCTAATTCCGGTGCTCGGCGCGCGTGCAATCGACGCCGCACGCGCCACACGCTTCGGTGGTGCCTGGGATTTTCCAATTTCGCACCCAATTGCACCCGCAACCGACTTCGGTACCGCCTTTATAAGTCTCACCTACGAGCCGTCTCAATTGACCAGCGCGAAAAGTATTTCATTCCACTGGCAATTCATCATTTCCCGACCCAAGTGTAAAAATAGAACGGCAAGGCCGACTGATCAGACGCCAAGAGATTGTCCCGACAAGGTGCGACATACCATTTATAGTATCAGCGCTTCACGGGCAGTTTCCCAGAATACGCATTGTGAATCTCCCGCATCTACAGCCCCGCGTCGGTACGTAATCACGAAGGTGTAGCCTTCGCAAACCAAGGCTCACCTGGCGAATCCTCGTCCTCCACGAATGTAATGCGTGTCGCCGATGTTCGTTCGCTGATGTTCGTTCGCTGAAGACGAGTTCCGTCGATACTCCAGATACAAGAGCAGAAGACCGGGGGACGAGGACTCAAGAGAACCTGCATAATAAGTTCTAGCAAAAGACGCCTTAGTCAGTCCCTTTTCGACTCCCAGTCATTCAGCTTATGTGTCCCCGGCGAGCCTTCTCCTCGTTCACTCGGTCTTCGTGTGTCAATCCGCTATCCAACCGGAGCCAACGTGTAGGGAAGGAGTCCTTTCCATTGCTGCAAGATCCGATTGGTGTGTTGGTAAGAATGGGCATGTGCATCGTATTAATTGGGGGTGTGTTCAGTACCTTCCAACTTGACGGTGCACAGGGCTTGGGCACTGCATGATATCATAGAACGCATCGAATGCACAGGTATTGGCCTCGTCTCCGCGCTTTTTCCGCCTTTCGAAGCTCGAGTGGGAGGCCCGTGAGTGATATTCTCCGAGGAGGTGGTGAGTAATGGCATATTGAAGGAGATGGGCATTTCGAGCATTCGAAGCGACACAGCAGCCACAGCACTCTCGAAGCTAGGTCTATAGACGCCCAGATGCAACTACATAATTATGAGGCAGTAAGTGTGTGTTATAACTTAGTTGCCCTAGAACTTCTTCTTTTCTGCCCGCTTTAGGGTGATATTCGAGTTTCGACCGTCTTCTCGCTAGGGGCGATTCAATCCGGGGTCTGTGATATAGGACGATTCCATTCCTCTTCACATAGCCTCTTCATTGGCCCCGAAACTTTGTGCAGAGCATTAAAGGGACCGGTTTTCTACAAGCGTCTGACCGTCCAGAGTTTGACAGCTGCCTTGTGCTTTCGCTCAGCAGCCCTTCGCCTGAGAGTGCTTTGGTTTTTTTCTATCATGGAGGCAAAAGCTGTATTTCTAACCATTCTGTTATCCTAAGGGTTCGTTTGTTCCAATTTTCTCTAGAAATGCAACCTTTTTCCTTCGTGACGTAGATAGATATTCCCTCCTTACCCGCCTAAGGGAGTTCGGGTGCTGTATTCGGTTGGAAGAGAAAAATACGAACTCCATTATCTACGCAGCCAGCTGCATTCAAAATTTGTGCGATTTATGAATTTCTTGAGGCAAGAGGAGCCAAACGACGGTCCGGTTTGAAGAAAGCGGCTCGTAATCCCACGCATCTGGGGACAAATCCCGTTGTGGAGCGAGCGATGGTCGGACGAAGCTCTAAGTACGCGGAACCTTGGACCTCGTGCAGGTGTGAAAATGAAAAATCTCGGAAGAAAGACATCAGAATTCAATTGCAAGGTAGTTGCAAGGTGAAGATGTACGACATCGCGAGAGACACTGGAATCGAGACGAACCTAGTTGATGTCTTGGCAACGTCTAAACTGCCCTCGAAGAATTAGAAATTTCTCTTTAAAGGTTCCTGATCGCTTGGCCGAGTCAAAAAGAGGAAAGAAGGATAGGATGGGCCAACCTTTTTTCCTGAACCTCGGTCGATGCCCCGATAAGTACTGAATGCACCCGGTTGAATTGCGGAGGTGCCCCGCGCCATTTTCGCGTCCTCATGGACCGTTACGAGGGAGATCTCAGCAGGAATCCCTTTGTAGGGCAACGAATGTCATTTCAGATGCTCAAACATAGCAAACGATAAACAATCGCGGACGAATTACGGTAATTTTGCTTCCACAGAGTCTATGCCGATGGATAATCCAGGACTTCAACGGGCTTCATGCGTAAGTGTACTTAAGGGGCCAATGAAGTCCTCTTCTCCCTCGTCGTCTCTCGTTTGTGCCCGACCTCTTCAGCTATGTGGGGAATTCTCCTCTCCCTCGTCTTCGCCCTTCCGTACGCTCAGGCGCTCCTGCGCTTCGCTTGCTCCCAGCTGGTCACTCAGCGTTTCGACCCGTACGCTCCGTCTCATGTTGCGCTGGGCGCTTCTCACGCTTTACTTCAGCTTGGTGACGCCCGGCCAGGTCTCTCCGCACTTGCACCAGATCGTCGGAGGAGTACGATGTTCCCCAAGCTCGTCGCTTCGTGTTCGTTGCTGACGTTGTGCCCACTTTCTCGCTCGTAGAATGCGTACGCTTTCACCTGTTCTCTCATAGGGCGTTGCTGAATTTTGGGATTACAGCTTCAATCTCTCCATGGACCCCAGCCTTGATCTTCCAAGGCTGTCGACTTGCACGACTTGCAGATTCAAGGAGGATTTGTCCAACTACTGGACCGCTGTGCTTTTCTTCAAGCACCCCAACGGCAGTTATATTCGGGTACCCTCTCGCCGCCTTTTCATCGGCCGCGCCTCTCTAATCAATAGCATTCTTTTAGGTCCCTCAAATGGCTAACCAGTTCATCGGGTCTCCAAACGGCGGCATGACTGTCTACTACATCCAGCCTATGAACAACCAGCCGGTCACCGCGTTCAAGAAGGTATAAAAGTTCTCTTCACGACTGAAGCACGCTCATGATTTCAATGATCTCAGGGATTCCGCATGATCGTCGGGAACCCCATGATCCGCCAGAAGAACGTCGACCCCAATAGCTTTGAGGCCAGGTCGCTCACTTTCCGCTGCTTCGGCGCCAACTTCCAAAGCGACCCCCAATGGCTTCACCCCGGTACCGGCCCTCTCGATACCATCGACCTTCCCAAGAGGGCGTGTGCCGGCGGTATCCGCTCGAACATCTTCTTCCCATCGTTCGTAAATTTACCTTCTTGACTATCACCCGTTTCTCATAGAAAACTATTAGGTGCTGGGATGGTGTCAATATTGACTCTCCGGACCACGCCGTACGTATCGTTTATTTGTGATTAGCGTGCATTCAAGGAGCTTACATTTATCTCAGAGCCACGTAGCCTGGCCGACTGGTACTATTCCTCGCGATGGTCTCTTCTGGATGGCTGGCGGCTGCCCAGCTTCTCATCCCATCCGCCTTCCTTTGCTCTTCTTGGAGATTGTCTGGGACACCAGGCCGTTTAACAACATGTGGCCTACCGACGGCAGCCAGCCCTTCGTATTCTCCATGGGTGACCCGTAAGCCTTCAGTTTGAAAGCCATTACAGCTCTCTACTCACCTGGGCTTTCTTCTTTCCTTCTGCAGCACCGGCTTTGGACAACACGCTGACTACGTTTTTGGCTGGGAGGGCGATTCGCTCCAGCGCGCGATGGACCAGTGCACGGACCTGGGCGGTGCTCCTGAGGGATGCAGGGCACTCACCATCGTCAACGACGCAACTATAAACCGGTGCACCCAGCCGGAGGCCGTCAACGAGAGGACGACTGGATGTAAGAATTGCTCAAATAATCTATGTTTTCGGTTACTTACCGGAATATCGCAGACCTCCCCGCGCTCCCTGGATGCAACCCCATCCAGAACGGTCCCGCGCAGGCTACGATGCCGGCGAGTTGCGACGCGGTGTCGACCACTGGTGGCATTGGAGGTTCTCAACCGACTGCGCCTCCCCTTCCAGGAACGGTCGCTCCTCCTGCTCCCTCCACTGTGGCCCCAGTTCCGACTCAACCACCTGCTCCTCAGGCACCCGCCATTCCCAAGTGGGGTCAGGTAAGTTCTAGTATTCTCTAGAATCCGTGATAAATAGGTTAACCGTTACCCTTCTCTCTTCAGTGCGGTGGTATTGGCGTAAGTACTGATCGTCTTCGCGTTGGAATAAATGCTCACTATTGTATTTACAGTGGACCGGGGGAACCACTTGTGCGGCCGGCAGCACTTGCCAGAGGCAGAACGACTGGTACTTCCAATGCATCTAATTTCGATTGGGATGCCATGGTTGCTCCACGACTCCTGTCTAGAACGATTGTGCGTGAAAAGTCGTGTGCGCGCTCGGACGGTGTCTTCCCGTTTTTCTCTCTCTCGTCATATGGTTTAAATTTCTTCGTACATCACGTTTCTTCACGTAGTTCTTCAATTTTAAACGAATGAATAAATTTTCAACGCTCGATCATGCGTATAAATCGTCAAACACTCCTCATATACGAAGCAAAACTTGCGCTCCCCGAAGTCCTCGTTATGGAACGGGCCACCCGTCCGGATTGAAGGAAAATATTAATACACAACCTCCTCGTCCTGGGAATGTACATCGCCCAAACCTAAGATACGATACACATTACATGGACATTAACGGTCTACTGTAGACGATCTGCGACGATCTCCAATACCTCCCTTGTACTCTTGCCAACGTTCGCCACGTCCTTCGCCACACTCTGCCAGACAGGAGAATGATGTGGGTCCGCGGCGACGCACTTGGCCCTGACGGCCTCCCTGTGCTCCTCCGTCCCGTGCTGCCTTTCGAATTTCAGCCACCATGCCCATATGTCGCCTTGGTCGGGATCGGTCGCCGTCGCACGTCCAAACCAGTCTCGAGCTCGTTCGATAGCCCGATCAGCCCATAGAACACGAGCGACGGTGCACACCACGAATGGGTTATCCTTCGTCTTTCGGAGAGCGTCGACGGACTTGGTCTTCCGTGACGCCCGGGGCTCCGCCCACAACGCCATCGACCAGAGGACACCGGACGCGGGGCACTCTTGCAACGCACGAGACAGCATGGCCTTGGCTTGGGCGGCACCACCGGACCGCTCCTCCACCCCGACAGACTCGGCCCAGAGGCGTTCGTTGGCTGGATTGACGAGTCGTGCTTTCTCTAGGAGGGCACGGGCACGAATGCTCTTACCATCAGCTTCTTCCAGCCGCGAGGCGAGTATCCAGAGCGTAGGCTCCTTCGGACATGATTTGAGGCCTGCGCCGAAGGAGGCCCGCGCGAGGGCGATGTTCCCCATGGATTGGTGGATTTGGCCTTGCAGCATGTAAAGTTTGGCGAATTTCGGGAACTTCTTCAGGGCTGTTTCGAGGGTTTCTAACGCTGCTGAGAGTTGGCCCTGCTGGCGCTCGAACACAGCTGACTTCATCCAGATCTACATGAAGATCATCAAGATACAAGGAAAAAGACAGGGATGAACAAAAATCTCACCCTCTCGGTATCCGCGACCGTTCTTGCACGTACTAGCAGCTGCCTTGCGACTGCAAATTCGCCGTTCTCCGCCTCGAGCTTGACAGCAGCGAGCCAAATCTGCTCACTCTCGGGGTTCGCAACGAAAGATTGCTCGAGAATTTGCCTCGCCGCCGATACATCTCCAGCCAACCATTTCTCCTTCGCCGACATCAACCACAACACCTCAGCCTGGGGGCAGTGCACCACCGCCCGCGAGAGAATCGCGTCAAGGCTCTCTCTAGTTCCATGGGCTTTCTCCAATTCGGCGGCACGGCGCCATAAACTTCTTCGGTCAGGGTATACTTTGAGCGCGTAGGCAAGCACCGCCCGTGCGGTGCCTACCATTCCGCGCGCCTCGGCGCTCTCCGCATCTCCAACCCAAGTGTCGAGTCGATCCTCCTCCTCGATCTCCATTGCCACCGTTGCTTTCACGATGGCCTCGCACGTCCTTGGGCTGCCCTCGCTCTCGCACTTCTCTGCCTCCTTCAGCCATTGCTCGCGCGTAAGCATGACCTGGTGCTTCCTCAACTCGCGTACTCCAGCCTCGATTGTCTTATCGACGAGGTCCAACTCTTTGTTTCGCTGCTCGGGCGTTTTTGAGGGTGAAGAAGCTTCTTGCTCGAGCAGACGGCCGGCGGCGATCCAGATCTCGTGTGAGGTGGGGACGGACTTGCGGGCTTTGTTCAGGACGGCTTTGGCTTTGTCCGGCGTTTCGAGACGAGAGAGGGCGAGCCAGAGTTCGACAGAGTGGGGTATCACTTCCACGGCACGAGATAGGAGGATACGGGCATCAATTGCAGATGATTCGAGATTCACGGTTTCTTTCCAGAGGCGGACGGAGTTGGGGATATGTTCGAGCGCTACGAAGGACACATTGAGCTCGGGAACTGTGATTAGAAAGGCCATCGAGGGCATACCTTTACGCAGTACTCGTTTCTTAGCCTTGACATCGTGCTCGAGGTCGGCGGCCTTGAGCCATATATTGACGCTTTGGCCGACGTGTTGAACCGCGTTTGCGAGGATAACTTTCGCGTCCTCGTTATTCTGAGCAATGACACCGATTTGAATCCCCAAGGACGTAAAAAGAAAGAAAGAACTCACATGGAGCCTCGCCGCTTCTATCCACACGTCCTCACTTTTCGGACACATCTCGCACCCCTGCTTGATGATTTTCCTCGCTGCGACCATCTTCCCGGCATGTTCTTCCAAACAAGCAGCCGCGATCCAACCTGGAGAGTGCTTGGGATTGGACTTGACGAGCGAATCGAAGAGCATCCTTGCCCGTTTGATGTCACCGATCTCTGCATCCGATTTGATAACGACACTATCGAGGGAGGTGAGATAGCCTTTGGGATCGACGGAGGTCGCGGTGCCGGAGGTACTGGATATGCCGGACATCTATAACAACGTCAACACGACTTACAAAACATGAACAGCAGCTTACGCACTTGGTCGAGTTTGAGCGAGAGGATCTTATCCCTAGCTTGCCCGATTTCAACGAGATTAGTGAGAGCTCCTGAATCAGCTGGCGTTTCGAAGCCTCCAGCCTACAAAAAATGTTCGTTCAGAAGAAAGATTAAGAAACACAAACCACGTACCTGCTGCTGCCTCGGGTCCAGGGCACTGTCGTACTCGCTCTTGCTTCGGTCGCCCACAATAACACTGTCTGGGACAACAAAGCTCCGTTCCTCCTTCTTCCTCTTCTTCCTCGTCAGATTCCCGACCTCAGGTAGGTTCTCCCATTCTTCGTCAGTCACCACCGATAACCCTCGCTTCAAGTCTGCGAATTGCTGCTGGATCTTGGGGCGTTCAGCACGCAGCTTTTGCAGTTGAGCCCTCTCTGCTGCCTCTCTGGAAGGGAAAGAGTACGATGAAGTTAGTTGAACGAGAAGGACGAAGCAGACTAACCATCGAACACACCTCCTTGCACGCCTCCGCGAATCCATGGCTTCATCGACTAATTCGTAGATTTTGTCGGCTTCTTCATCATCTTGCTCGTAGGTTGTTCCCGCGAAAAGGCCGTATTCGTTATCTGGGTCTTGGAATTGGGCCAGGTCAACGTCAGGTTCCTCGCCGCGACGTGCTTGGGCTTCCCTGAGGCAGAGTCAGGCTTCAGGTACCAACGAAAGATAACAATGGACTCACGCTACGACCTCCGCAGAAGGCCCTTCTCTCGCTGGGCCGATATCTGAACGAGTCGTGAAACCAGAAGCGCTACAAAAAGTGAGCAGGTTGCTAGATTCTCGACTTGATATTCACTTACCCTCGACCAAGACCAGCAACGTACGACGCCGGTGCTGGCATCGACAAGAATGCCAGCTTGTTAGGCTTATTAGATGCCATGGCTAGGATATTTGGTGTTCGTGTTCGTCGTGGTCGTGGTCGTTGAAGAAAAGGGGAGGCCACTGCCGTCACGCTGTGTGACTCATCGTTTTCCGTCGTCCATCCTCTTTTGCCTCCCACCACCATGACCGCAATCACACAAAACCTTCCTTGGTTCATAAAGGACCTCGGAATTTCAATAGTTGGCAAGGTGTGTTGTTTGATCACGCATAAGTTCCTTCTTAACAAGGCAATATTCTCCATAGGAATGCTACACGTCACTGGTCGAAAACCTCGACATAACCGACGTTAAATGCCTCAAATATTCACTCTCTAAAGGATTGGGTATCGGGATTGTCGTGGGTGGGTCCATCATGAAGGTGCCCCAAATTCTTCTCAGTGCGTTTCTTTTCTCAAATTTATGGACCGAAACTGACAAATTTCGAAATTTCTGCAGTCGTCAACGCGAAGTCAGCTCGTGGTCTTTCGTTACCGGCATACATACTAGAAACGCTCTCATACGCCATAACGCTCGCATATTCTTTCCGACACCAATTTCCCTTTTCCACGTACGGCGAGAATCTGTTCTTGACCCTCCAAAACACTATCATCACACTCCTCATCATCTACTACGCGCCAGTTCGCGGAGCTCTGACACAACGCCAAGGAGGCAAGACGCAACAGCTCGCCGTAGCTTCCTCCTTCACTCTCGCCGCGGCGTTTGCGTTATACACTCTTCCCATCTCCACAATCGCCCTTCTCCAAATGACGACCCTTCCCTTGTCGTTATTCTCCAAACTACCGCAAATCCGACAGAACTTTCGGGCTCAAAGCACCGGGCAGCTCTCCGCCTTCGCCGTAATCAGCCAAATCGCAGGATGCCTCGCCCGGCTTTTCACCACCGTCACCGAAGTCGGCGACTCGCTCGTCGCAGCAGGCTTCGCTCTCGCGCTTCTGCTCAACGTTGTGCTCGGTGCACAGCTCTGGATGTACTGGGGCCAAGTAGGCGATGTCAAGGACGAGTTTGGGCTCCGCGAGCGTTCGGAGTACAAGGAAAAAGAGAGAGCCTCGCCTGTGCCTGCCTACCCCCCGGCGGCGTGGGAGGCGCAAGGACAACCTCCGATCCACCAACCCACCGCAACGAGAGCTACGGGTAGCCCGGGTCCAGCAAGCCACCGTGTTGCCACACCTCCACCACGCACACCATCGTCCGCAGGAGGGAGAAAATGGTCTCGGAAGGTGGATTAATTCGTTCTTTTTTGTATCTTTCGTAATGGGCTATAGTATTGATTATCTTTTTCTTGCTTTCGTGTGCTCCAAAACATCTGTCGACCGTTCTCTATCACCAACGTCATACACGCATGACGTAGGCGGCCGTATACCCATTTAGCGACAATATGGTCTAAGTCTATGTGCTACGTGGTGTTCGCCACCAGCATCAAGTCAGAAGTTGACGACAAATCTCGTATTGGTACGTGCTTAGGCTTTCTATCAAAGACAGTTGCCCTGATCGAGCTCTCTAGCCCACGAGGCACGCCCGCAAGCTCGAAGCTTCAGCTTCAGCTCCCACTTCGGAGAGTCCGACAGCGAGATCAGCTCTAGTTTTCGCTTTCCACCGGCCGAGGAGGAACTTTGGGGTTTCAATCGTTTGCATCCCTCGTAGTGTGCCCTCGAATGATGCTGAGGCTCCTGAGATGTCCTTATACCTCTTAGCGGGCTGTACGTTCGCGCTGCCCACCACCCGCCGATGGGTCAGGTTCGTTCTTTCATCTACACGATCCCAATGCTTACTTCTCTGTATTAGGCCACAGCTCTGCTGCCCCGCATTCGTTAGCGCAACTCGATACTTGACCCGAATACAAATTTTTTCATCGGCTCTTACTGACGCCGTGAAGGTTCTTTTCTACCGGCATGAAACAGACGTGGGTTCCTAAGCTAACCTCGAAGGTTTCATGAGTAGAACGGGCCTCATACCTTCCTTCTAACGTTCTTTTCGTGTCAAGTACGACGCTACCATGCCCGTGGGCCCATGATGAATTGGCTCTGCCATCAATACTCGCTACACATTCTAATTAAGTACTTGCCCCGACAATGAGCGCCGCCTCGACCGGACCCTCTGCGCACACGTCTTCCTCCACAAACAAAAATAGCAAACCTTGCGACGACGCCCCACAAAATCCACTCCCACAGTCGCAGACACGAGGTCTAGGAAGTGTTCTTGATGCGGTCCCAGCCCCATTCGCGTAAGTGCCGCGATTGCACCATCTGCTTGGCTGATAAGGTCATTATAAAAGGCGTGGTTACGTTTGGGAAGTAGCCAGGACGTCTAGCCTCGCCTTCAAGCTCCCCCTTCCTTTCACTCTGACCAACACGTCCATCTTTTGTGTTGGACCATTCTGGCCTACAACTAAAGGAGCGCTAAGGAAGACGGAACAAGGGCGATACCATCTATGAGCTCAGAAGCAGCGGTGGCGCCGTATGGCGAGGATGAGAAGAAGACAATCGACTCCATCCACGCCGCCACGATAGAGGACGATATCGACGTTGGGGATGCCACTTACCAGAGGAAGGCACATTTGTTGAATATGGCAATCCAGGAAGTGGGGATGGGTCGGTATCAATGGTACGTTCGTTGTACGCTACGTCTAGGCCATCGCCGGACTTAGTGAGCTCGACAGGGGTCTTTTCATTGTGACGGGGTTTGGATACTTTGCGTGAGCGGCTGCCTTTCTCTCCCTTGCTTGCCTGGATTTAATTCCGTAAACTCTTAGAGACAATCTTTGGCCAGTGGGTGTCTTTGTCTAGCTGACTTCAAGGATTCATTCGTAGACTGAGGTGTGATAGATCGTCACTGGGTTGATTCTCCCACCTGTCGTAAATGAATTTCAGGTCAAAGGACCGTTTATCAAACTCGGTCAGAACATCGGGCTATTAGTTGGAGCCGCATTTTGGGGCGTCGGAGCCGACCTCTGGGGCCGAAGGTCAGTGTCAGACTACACCCTCTTCAAAACTTCAGTTGAGTCGTTGAACATAGAGTTTCATTCAACATAACACTCTTCATTGTCGGTGTATTCGCCGTCGCCGCTGGAGCTTCTCCGGATTTCGTGGTGTTGACCTCGCTTGCGTCTGTGTGGTCCGTGGGTGTCGGTGGTAATTTGCCGGTCGACTCGGCGATCTTCCTAGGTGCGCCACACTCTCTCATTTGTTTAAGATTGCACCCGCCGAGGCTGATCTCGGAAACAATTCCAGAATTTGTCCCTGCGACGCACCAATACCTCTTGACAGTCCTCTCGATCTGGTGGGCGTTTGGCCAACTTATAGGTAGCCTCGTGGGTCTTCATCCCATTCCCCCTATCTTCGACCACTCATTTTCGAGGCATAGGTCGCCTGGCCCCTCATCGGAAACTTCTCCTGCCCAACAGTAACCACCTCTAATCCGTCATGCCCGCGATCGGAGAACCAAGGGTGGCGTTACTTCCTATACACCATGGGTGGGCTCATGCTCCTGCTTTGGGGAATTCGCTTCTTCGTCTTCACGCTGTACGAGAGCCCGAAGTACCTCATGGGTCGTGGGCGGGATGAGAAGGCGGTAGAAGTCGTCCATAAAATCGCAGAGCATAATGGAAAAGAGTCGAGCTTGAGCGTGGAGGATCTGACAGTGCTTGGAGCATACGGAAGAAGCGAAAAAGAAAGAGTCCGTTCTGGACATACCGCATTGGACGTTGTGAAGGGAAAGATGGCCATCTTCGATACGAACCACGTGAAGCCACTTTTTGCGACGCGAAAGCTGGCCTGGTCAACTTCTTTGCTGATCGTTCTATGGGGTATGCTTTTCTCAGTTTGCGTGAAGAAAATGACCTAAACAGATTTTAAAGCGTTAATTGGACTTGCGTTCCCGCTGTACGTCCCGCTGTATGGTTATTCATAATAGTATCATTGACCATCGTTGCAGGTACAACGCTTTCGTTACTTACTAGTACGTGTGAATTATATTCCTCTCCTCGCACTCACTCATCGGTCGACGACAGTCTTGAGACCCGTGGAGCAGACTTCGGCGACGGGTCCACTTATATCACATACCGCAATGTTCGTTGTTTTCTTCCGTCATGGAGCAGAAACTAACCTCCAAACGTCTTTAGCAAGTCATACTCAGCGTGATTGGCGTTCCTGGAGCGCTTTTGGCCGGCTATATGGTCGAATTACCGCTTTTAGGCCGAAGAGGGACGTTGGCGATCTCAACAGGTGGGTCGCATTTATCGCACCTTGACATTCATTAACGTGGAATCTAGTCCTGACGGGGGTCTTCATCCTGGTATCGACAACTGCACGAACCTCCAACGCACTCCTCGGCTGGAATTGTGCATACAGTTTTACGAGCAACGTCATGTACGGGGTGCTGTACGCCATCACCCCCGAGCTGTTCCCCACGAAGGATAGAGGCACCGGGAACGCGATAACCGCCACAGCGAATCGCATATTTGGCATCATGGTTAGTTCCACAGACGTTTTCGATAGATGGAGCGCTAACGGTATAAATGAACCGTATTCAAAGGCCCCTATCATCGCGTTGTACGCTGATATCAGCACCTCAGTGCCGATCTTCATCGCAGGTGCCATTTTCGTGGTCGCCGGGTTTATTGCGCTCCTTCTTCCCTACGAGTCCAGAGGCAAAGCGTCGATGTAAAATTATGAACCACGCAGATTTACCCTCCGAAAATTATCAGCTCGTTTCCTTCCATCTATTTTAGTTGCCAATGATTCGCGACCTTCAAGGGGAATGAAGTGGAAACCTCCCTCGCTAATAAATTATGTCGAGTTATGGAGTCATAAGATGGGATCACCATGATTGGTCCACGCTCTGATAGATGTTTGTGAAGCGGGACAGGTTGTAGAAGAACGATATGAATATTTACGTCCCCTAGTAGATTTTGACGTCAAAGATAAGCAATGTAGAGCAATCGTGATTCCTTGTTTAGATCGTAACTCTTCGCCGCTATCGGGCATGTAACCAATAAGGATATTTTATATCCTAAATCCATCCTGATCGCTCCGAGCGGCTAAATATAAAGGCGGTATGAATATAGAAAGGCAGGCGAACCGCCAAGAAACCGACTTTACCCCCTCAGCGTGAAATTCGCGAACCTAAGTAACAGATAGCGCAGAACACAGCTATCATGGATTTGACCCCCAGGCTCGATGAAAGTGCGACAACGTCGCCACACTCCGACCGCGGAGAGATCGAGGGTGGCGTCGACTCCGGCGACGTCACCTACAACAGAAAGGCCCATTTGCTAAACGAATCAATTCAGCAAATTGGCATGGGGCGGTATCAATGGTAGGATATCGATCCTACTCCCCTTCAGACAGAACGCAATACAATTGAATTAGGCATCTCTCTGTCGTCGCCGGGTTCGGATATTTCTCGTAGGTGGAGACTACGCCCTTTGAACCTACCCCTGACAAACACCCTGGGATTAGGAATATAGTGTGGATCGTCAGTCTCCCCGTTCTCAGACTTCGACGCTTCATGCTACCCTTTTTTCCTCAATATAGATGGTTCCAGGACTGATCCTTCTGTCCTTTGTAAATGAATTCCACTTCAAGGGACCCATGCTCATTGTCGGTGCACAACTTGGGCTCTTTGTGGGTGGGGTTTTCTGGGGGCTCACTACGGACACGTGGGGTCGAAAGTGGGTATCTTCAATAACTCAATTTCCAGTCAAATCCCATGTTACTCGCATACCGCAGAATTCCCTTCAATACGACCCTTGCGATTTCCGGAATATTTTCGGTTACCGCTGGATTCTCGTCTAACCACATTTATTTGTCCTCGTTCCTGGCAATAGTGACTCTAGGCACAGGTGGCAATGTAGTGGTGGACACGACGATTTTCTTGGGTGCGCCACATTTACCTATTTTTAGACATCGCTCCTGTTCGTGACAGCCGCGAACCCAGAATTCCTTCCCGCGTCGCATCAGTACATACTCGCGGCAACAGCGGTGAGCACCCCGATCGGTCAACTCGTAGGGGCTTTGGTGCGTCTTTCTCGCTCTCATTTCTTGCTATTTTTTGTTCAGCCTCTGCTCATGGCAGGTCGCATGGCCATTGATGAGCAATTTTTCGTGCCAAACACCGACTCGGATGGTGTACTCATGCGCACCATCGGAGAATAAAGGCTGGAGATACTTTCTCTTCACTATGGGCGGACTCATTCTCGTCCTGTGGGCCATTCGATTTTTCGGCTTCCCAGTGCACGAGAGTCCAAAGTACCTTTTGGGACGTGGGCGCGACAAAGAGGCGGTCGAAGTAGTTCACAGGGTTGCGGAATTCAACGGTAAGACATTGAAGTTGACGGCTGAAGACTTACGGGTGTTGGAGTATGGAGGCATGAAGGCCAGGACGATTCCCGGTCGGTGTAGGAGGTGGAACGTACACGTTAAACCATTATTCGCGAATCCTGCATTAGCTCGATCGACAGTGATGTTAATCGTGATCTGGGGTAAGTGTCTAAAAATTCATATTCATTTCTTGAGTAGTTTCAGTAACTCCAAGCATAGGTTTGATGGGCCTTGCCAGCATACTTTACCTCTCCTTCGTCCCCTACTAGTCAGCGTCCTTTCTTCCCAAATAATGCTCATTGCTCACTCTCCTCAATAGTCTTTCCACCCGCGGTCTGATATTCGGAGACGGATCTGTATACCTCACATATCGCAATGTTTGTCTACCAGCACTCTCATCAGACAAGGGGCTCAATATCCAGCACTACCTTTCTAGCTAGTTATCATCAGCGTTGTCTGTCTCCCCGGCCCCTCATTCTCTGCGTATATGATCGAATGCCGCCCTCTGGGCCGACGAAGAACAGTTGCCATCTCTGCCGGTGTGTACCCTTCAAATGCACCACTTACCCTGGATCTATCTGACACCTGGAAAGGGCTGGCTGGAATATTCGTCTTGGCCACCACAACTGCCCGCTCCTCCACAGCCCTCCTCCTCTGGAACTGTGCGTGCAGCATCGCAGTCCACATGGCGTACCCCGCCCTGCAAACTATGACCCCAGAGCTCTTCCCGACCAGGAATCGAGCGACAGGCATGGCGGTCGTGGCCACAGCGCACTGTATCTCCGGTGTCATGGCGAGCTTTGGAAATATTTGCTGAGGAAGCACGCGAGCACGCACTCATAACTTCGTCTGGATGTCAATTGAATAGGCTCCAGTCATCGCCCTCTATGCTAACCTTGCCACCCCCGTGCCGATATACATCGCAGGCGCAATTTACTTGGTGGCGGCGGTTATCGCAATACTTCTTCCCTATGAGTCGAGAGGACGGGCGCCGATGTAGTCGTTCTGAGGGATTTCGAGTACATTGAACAATCTTCGATACTCGCACTGCTAGATGATATCGGACATGTTGATTCCACGAGTCCACCCACACGGAGTAGTCGGATTTGAACGGACCTAATCTTTAATAATAAGGCTATGATATCCTAATACAACCCGAAAGTCCCAGGTAGAACCGATAAAATAGTCAAGGCAGCGCAGAGAAAACCGGCACGAACACGCAACGCGATGCTATCCCATCGTATCCACCAGCTTTGGCTCCGGGTCGACGTGGGTGTCAACGTCCAGCTTCGTGAGTAATCTCTGAAGCAGCTTCCCCTGAATCTCCACCGTCGCCGCAAGCTCCTGGATTTGCCTGCTCAGTTCCGTCTGGTTCTGCGCGAGCTTCAGATTCGAGAGGTCCCTCGGCGTGCGCGGTGGAGGATCCTGCCGTGTTGCTGAGTAGATGGGCGGGTACGGTGAAATAGTGCTGCTGGGTTCGTTTTCCTAGAAGGCGCCCAGACGTGATCGGGTTCAGCGTATGGTGTTCTATAAAGGACGGATGACGTACGCGATCCTTGGTCATAGCCTCCCACACCAGACTGAACTCGCGCCCGAGGACAAAACTTGGTAGGGTGATGAGAAGGAGGCCGAAGACGAGCAATGGAAGGGTGATGAGTCGGCCAAGAAATGACCGGGGTGTGATTTCGCCGTAGCCAACGGTCGTGATAGCTGAAACAAGATTAGCATCGTCGGACAGCCCGCAGTCGAAGGTGAGTTCATCACTTACTGACGATGACGAACCACGCCGCGGAAGGAATGGACTAGCGAACAATGAGTAACAGCAGGGGGTGTAAGCACCATGACGTGCTCACCGAAAACTGGGAAGGGTCTCCGTCCGTGTTGATGAAGGTCCCGAGTAGCTCGTCCCACGTCCCACGTTCGGCGAAGTAACTAACGAGGGGTATATCAGAGAAAGCAGACGAAGAAAAGGCGAGGTACAAACAGTAACGTGCTGAAGACCGTTAGGATCATAATAACGAAAAAGCCAATGGCGAGGAGGGCGTGTTGGGAGCGTCGGACCGAGAGGTACATAACCTCGATGGTGCTGCGGGAGTCTCAGAAGAAGAAAAAGAAGTGTCGGGGCGAAGTGACGTACAGTAGAATTGTGTGATTATATCGGAAAGGGCGGAAGACGCGAAGTAGGCGGAACATGCGCAATATTGAAAATCGGAAGTATACACTCTGGCAAGAAATTAGCGAGCTGAAACCACCTTCCAGATGATACTCACAGTATCTTGTTGTAACATTAGTTCTAGATAGTATGGCAGAACCGACAGTAAGTCGATTACTCCGAAGAATGCTGCGTTCGGTGGGCGGCGGGTTACGTAAGCAAATCGGACACACAGCAGAAGCAATTCAAGTCAACTTACAGAATACCCAGTAAAAGAGACTCGTCCACGTATTACTCCACGCCATACATCGAGCGATGTACTCCACCGTGAAGAGCGCCACGAGGCTCGTCTCCACCCCAAACCACACCCTCGTCGATATTGAATGAACTGCAGGCACCGTCTCTAGTACTGTCACGAATGCGGAGAAGATGATGAGGAGTGTAATGGCCATATGTATGACGAAGGCCGCCCGCGAAGATGTAGGCTGTTCGAGAAGTTGGTATAGATGTCGTTTCCACAGCGGACGGATTTCGAGCGATTCATCATCGAACGGCGCCTGCGCTTCGAGGTGCTCTCTCGAGCCATTTTCGTTTGGAGACCGTTGTTCTTCGGTGAAGAAGCGTACTGAAGCGAGTGGAGGTGGTCTCCGCAGGCGGTTGAGCTCGATGGATGTGGACATTTGCAAGCCCACGGAATGCGGAAAACGGTCAACAACCCGCGGCTGGCAGTTGCCGAGACATATTCTCACGCTACCTAGATCACGCACCCAAGGATCGGATTTGTCGGAGTTGGCGGTCCGAGAGGAGAGTAAACGGAAAACCGCCTTCTAAGCTTGCAGTACGCATACTTATACCCACCTCAGAGTTGCACACATTCATCACGGGAAATACGGTGGAAGTCAATTTTATCTGCTTGATGAAGCTCCGGCGTTTTTGCTTCTCTTCACTCTGCTTTTGTACCCTAACATTCAAATCATGATCAAGCAATAAAGGCTGTAGTGTTGTTGACCCACAATCACCGCATGATGGATCTGTGGTGTATCTTTGGAAGTCAAGTTGACGGAAGTCGATTTAGGAAGCTCGTCATAAGACAACGTTCGGGGTTCAAGGTGACAAAGTTTACGATTGTAATACAGCGACATACCACCAGCCCACTTTCACAGAGCTTGAAACCCGAGGACGGGACCTCCAGAAACCTCATGGCGCATGACCGTAAAGGCCGACTATGGGCTTCTTGCCATTTCCGGGAATCCTTGTTTCTATGCGAAATGCGTCCTACGAACGAGTCGACGATTTGCAAAAGACGCTGCTGGCTCAGTCGGCTCGGGGATGTGCACAGCTTGGTCCCGGAATGAATAAAGCGCCCGAGCGAAAGGACGGAAGTGACGGGATGACCGACCCTGACCGGGCGCGCAGGTTTCTGTTGTCCACTTGTGCAACGCGGCCCCATCGCGGCTTCAGAGATCTCGGAAGCCAATCTCATTCGCCTCTCAGGAGCCGCACCTTGAGTGAGTTTCCGGACATGCATTAGCCGCGCAGGGCACATTATTCACGGGGCCCTGCTCGCGTGCCGAGCTCGATGATAGGTAGCTCAGGACCATATTTAAACCTCGGGAAGCCCTGACAGACACTGCAACGACACCGATCTGAACGCAAGAACACAGTAGCTTATCACCTGCCGGAGAGGTATAAAGCCCAGCACTTTCGATACCCTCTTTGCCTTGCCCTTGGGTTGATACCGCACACCATGGTATGTTCTCGCTATCCGCTGCAATATAGGCACAAAAAACCTAACGTTTCACCGATTCCCCAGGGCTTGACAGGCAGGCGCGCAAAACAGGTCTTACCCCGTGTTAAGCGCCACATTTACGACCTCCCTCCAGAGCTCATCCGACGCATTTTTGTCCTCTGCCTCCCCGAAAATCCATATACGAGGGTAATCGCCCGCGTCGCGATCAACGAGGCCCCGTTGTTACTATGCAAGATTTGTTCATCATGGAGATCAATCGCCCTCGGAATGCCTGACCTATGGCGGAACATCCAGCACCGGATCAGTCAAGTGGCGACGGACGACGGAGACAGGTGCACATCACAGCCTTCCGTCGACGTTGTTGATCATTGGCTTGAGCGATGCCAACACACCCCCACGATTGTGAGGCTCGATTTCGTCGCCGCGTCTTCGTTTGGACCTGCCATGGATGTCGGCCTCGTACCACTTCACCGCCTCTTGACGTCCAGGGGTATCCTCAATGCGCGGAATATCGAGCTGAGGGCGGAGCGGCTCGAAGATCTGCAATGCATCCGGTCCATCGACCATCGAGAAGTGTTTTACAGCGCCGAGTCTCTGGCAATATTCGTCCAGCAAGGACTTCCCGACTCCCATCCGCCATCTTCGTTCCCTCCTTCGCCTCATCTTCGCCGACTTTTCATTCGCAATTATCTCCAAGACTATTTCTCGCCTATACATTTATTTCCCTGGGCACAGCTCACCCACCTCATTTCCGAGTGTTACATCGGCCCCACCACTTGGCGAACTGTAATCACTCTTTGCACCAATCTTCAGGAAGCATCGTTCTTTTTATGCGGCGACGACTGTCAGACAAATGGACGAACAGACAAGACAGCAGGGGATGTCACCATGTCACTTACTCTTCCGCGATTACGGCGCCTAACAATCTCCCTCGTCGATAATATCCAACGAGACGGTCGTATCGTGGACGATTTACTCGTCGGTCTTGAATTTCCTGATCTCGACTTCCTCCAGATTTCGTCCTGCAGCACAGAGGTACATGTCCACAACTGGACCAACCTCTTTTCCCAGGCGCGGGCCGTTAGGACTCTCCACATCGGACCTTACCTCTCCTTCTCCCATTCTCCGTTCCTTTCCTCACTCGACGCGCACTTACCCAAACTTCATACCCTCACGCTCGACCTCTCCACCGAAGTTCCCCCACTCTTCGCGCCATTTTCCCCACAGCTCCTCGCGGATTTTATCACTTCGAGATCATCAGCATCAAAGTGTCATTTACCATCGCCCTCTGCAATCACGCACTTCGCGCTCGCCTACACAGAGGGGCACCCATCTGGCGGCGGCGTATCAAAGATGTTGGACGCGCTGAGGTCGGTCATGGCTGATGATGGGCTCGAGGTGGACGTTGCGATCAACCCTCCGTATCAGTTACCCTCCCCGCCTGATAACTCGCGCCGTTGGTACGAAATCTTGGATTCGTGATATGTATGTACTGATCTATAGCGACAATCAGGGACCTGTATATTTAGCCAGTGATGCCCATACGTATAATTACCGTACTTTGTATGACTACTTACTGCCTCTTTTGATAGATGAGCGCCGGCGCTTGTTTTCTCGTTTAGATTGCAGTTTCATTTTCTGCCTGCTCGACTGTGTAGCCTTCGATTAGTACTTGCCGCAATATGCTCACATTGCCAATGGAAATTCTTATCTTCGCTTCATGAAGGTACGGATCTGGATTCTTGCCAACCTGAGAATGACGCTCTCGGGCGTCAAGGCCAATCGTTATCACAGAAGGCTGAGGCGGTAAGCGATCCCGATCAGAGCAACGCCTCAGCCCCAATTTTAATTAGCCTTTTTAAGCCTACTGATATCGATTCGATGTATGATGGATCCTCGAGTTGCTAAAGCACAGCCCTTTATTATCATGATGTCGAAAGTCATCTTTATTGTGGCCTGACGCCGGGTGTTGGGCATTGAACTAGCGAATCGACGCAAGTAGATAATTATTTATTGACCCGGAGTTCGGGTCAGAGAGGTATTTCCCACTCGATGCACAGCGACCCAAGTTCGCGTGAACGAAGTGACGACTGTAAAATAGATGCGGTATAGTACGAGCATGTTGCAAGCATAAGCTCCGGTTAGAAACTTAAGCACTTAATTTTAGGCCAGATCGTTAGGTCATTTTCTCCAAATATGAGTTGGATATTTTGACCATTCCCAATGCCCAAGCGCCTCAAGCAGTGAATGCCAATTAGAGTAACAATCGTGTGTACACTTGTTTGTTTCAGAGGACATCGTGCCACTTCGTGTAATTTCCCGCGACCTCGTCTCTTATCGACCTTCAGTTTTCCTACTTAGAAGGCGAAAATTACGCGAAGATGAACGAAATTTCGTCCCCCTACCTCTTCGAGTCACAATAGACCCTGAAAGCTCGACTGCAGGCTTTGCAATCATCAGTTCTTTGTGCTTCGGTGGCCCAACCACCTGACGTCCGCAGTTAACAATAAGCGCCCAGCGAGACATAAAAACCCCGGGTTCCATCGATTACAAATCAGAGTACGCTTTCCATCTCCCACCATCTACAGCGGAGGTCTCGAGCTATCTCTTCTTCCAGTAGTATCGCAATGGCCAACGATCTTCCAGTTCATACCGCCGCTCCTCCGCCACGTATACCCCCTACGCGGGTTACTCGTGGATACCAGCTTGAAATGCTTCAGGAAAGTCTCCACAGGAACATCATCATCGCCCTTGATACTGGGTCTGGGAAGACGCATATCGCTGTTTTGAGGTTGAAGCACGAGATGGAGAGGGAGCCGCGTAAGGTATGTACCATTCAACCCAACTTCCTCGTCCCAGTGGCTCATCAGTCTTCCCTCCGTAGCTGGCATGGTTCTTCGCTCCTACTGTCGCACTGTGTGAGCAGCAGAAGAGCGTGATCAAGTCCCAGATCCCCGTATCTGTTGGAATCGTCTCTGGGGCCAACGAGCCGGACCAGTGGAAGAACGCCGCTCTGTGGGAGCGTGTCCTGCGAACCCACCGAATCATGATATCGACGCCACAGGTCTTCCTTGACGCCCTTCGCCACGGCTACATTCTCATGGGCAGGGACATCTCCCTCCTGGTGTTCGACGAGGCCCACCATGCCGCCGACAAGCATCCCTATAACCGTATCATGGCCGAATTCTACTTTGATCTACCTCCGCGTACCGAGAGCAACACCGCGGAAAACGTACGACCGATGGTACTGGGTCTGACCGCGAGCCCCATTTATGGTGGGAATGTGGAGAAAGCCTTCAAGTAAGTGGTCATCTGCCGCATACCCCGCCTGATTTAATCGTTGTGTTAGGACCATCGAAAGTAACCTTGATAGCACCATTAGGGCACCTCGCCGTAATCGTGAGGAGCTCGCCCAGTATGTGCATCGCCCCATCTTCAAACACGTTATGTACATTCGGGACGAAGACGCCTTTTCCACGAACCTCGCAGCGTTATCGGCGGTCCTCAAAACTATGAACATCGAAAACGACCCATATGTCAAATCGCTGAGGACTCAGCTCTCTCGCGCTGGTCTTGGTTCTCCTGAATACCGTCGTATCGATCAGAAGCTCTCCAAGGTTATCGAGAAGGAGAGTTCCTTCACGCACAAGGGGCTTCGCGACTTTGAGCGGGCAGCGGACGATATTTGTAACGATCTCGGGCCGTGGTCGGCGGATTGGTTTATCTGGCAGGTCATTGAACGCGCGAAGAAGGCCGCCAACCCGTACGACAACATGATGGTCACCTGGAAGCCGACAGAGAAAAGATACCTGCTCGATACCCTCAACAAAATTGTTGTCTCCCCTGTTTCCTACTACCCGGATGACATCGCCGACGATTGCTCGAACAAGACTGAAGTCTTGATCGAATGCCTTCTGAACGAGAAGGCGACTGCAGAATCGTTGAACGATAGCTATACCGGGATCATCTTCGTCCAGCGACGCGATGCCGTCATCGCCCTCGCGGAACTACTCAAAAACCACCCCGCCATAAAGGGCGTCTTCTCTATCGGCGTGCTGCTCGGTACCTCAGATAGTTCTCATCGTCACTCGATGATGGACATCACGCGGAATATGGTCGAGTCGCAGGAGGACACGATCGCCGAGTTCAAAGCTCGAGTCAAGAATCTCATAGTATCTACGGCCGTCGCTGAGGAGGGCATCGATATCCAGGAGTGTAATAGTGTCATTCGTTGGGACCCTCCGCCAAACATGGCGAGCTGGACGCAGAGCCGTGGGCGGGCGAGGAAACAGCGGAGTACGTTTACTGTGATGTTCGAAGCTGGCGGTCAAGGGCAGGAAGATGTGGTGAAGTGGGAGAACCTCGAGAAGCAGATGGTCGCGCAGTACAACGATCCCAGACGCGATCTCGCTCTCCTGGACGATAATTCCCCGGCAGAGGAAGCAAACGACGATCAGTTCGTGGGCCGTCGACCGGGTAAGTCCGTTGTTTGCTTATATCTCTTGTCGCTCATGTTTCGCTGTCCAGTGCCTTGCTCACGCTGCACTCCGCGTCTCTCATCTTGACACTTCTGTGCGGTCTCCCCAACTCTACTCACGTCGATAATCGCCCTTCTATGACCTCGACCCACCCGAATTCCCCGAAGGCTGGACACGCCTTGACTCGCACCTCAAGAGCAAGCCTCCGTATCTTGGTCCGTTCGGTTGACAGCACCTTCCCCGCCCTTCACTTCCTGAACCCAATTCACCGTCGATAGGGTGTATCAGAACAAGACATCGGCGTATAGGCATGCCGCCTACAAGGCGTATAAAGCCCTGTACGAAGCTGGTCTGCTCAACGAAAATCTGCTACCTATCACGAGCGTCATGAAACCCGAGCTCGAAGATGACGTTAAGGCGATGTTGGCCGACGTCGAGAAGCGTGAAGGCCTCGCGAAGGTTGCACTGAGCATCGACCCATGGCGGCCGGACGAATCTACTGAAGACTCGTGGTTCTGCTCGGTGCTTACACTGGAGGGTCTGCCCCCGCTCATGCTCTTCACACGCCACGAGATGATACCTCTGGAAATGGCTGAAGGCCCCGTTTTGCATCGACCTGGCGTTCCGTCCACCCGAACGTCCCTAACTCCTCTGGGAAAGGCTCCACTTAACGACAAGGCGATTCCCTACGCTCGCGAATACACGAGGACAGTTTTCTGGGGATTGAACAACTCGCGCATGGATTGGGACGACCTCGACTTTTCGTATCTTTTCCTTCCTATAGGCAGTACTGTTGGTGATGGTTGGGAGGAGCGGAGAGCTTGGCTGGCTCGAGAGGCGGCTGCTAATCCAGAAAGACATCGCCACCACCTCATGGTACGTGCAGACGAATTCGGGAAGAAATTTGGCTATCCCACCGACCTGACTTTCATCCAACGGCACATGGGTTCTGGGCGTCCGTTCAAGTTTGTTGCGTGGCGGTACGATCCTCTTTCAGAGGACGAAGAGACTGAACTTCGCGAACAGTACGCAAAACACCTGGAAGAGGTCGAAATAACCTACCCTCTTCTCGCAGTCAGAGCTTATCCTCCCCGTACGAATCTCCTCATCCCGATCAAACCGCGAGACCCTGGTGAGGACGAACCTGCGGAAGCGCCGATCGTCTACCTCCTTCCTCAACACTCGGGCGTCGTGCTACTCTCAGAGCACGAGAGCGAATACGGATTCCTTCTACCATCCGTATTGCGTTCATTGTCGATGACTCTCACTGCTGTTTCACTCCGAAACACCCTTTTCTCCGAAACCCGCATCGCCGAAGTTCCCATTCCTCTGTTGACGAATGCTGTCACAGCGCCAGTGTCTGGAGAACGTTTGAACTACCAGCGGCTCGAAACTCTCGGCGATACCGTCCTGAAATTCGTTGTTGGAATTCAGCTTTTCGCTGAGTATCCGTTGTGGCATGAAGGGTATCTAACGAGGAAAAAGGATCACGCTGTGTCCAATGTTCGGTTGGCGAAGGAGGACATCAAACGTGGGCTCTATCGCTGGATTATTCGAGGTACCGTTCCTTGAGTTCTTTGAAAGATTCAGGCTAACTTCGTCACAGATACAATGCTGGGAAAAAAGTGGAAGCCGCAGTATTTTACCACTAAAAAATCTGTCGAGGCGCCACCTTCGCCTATCTCTCCTACCTCGCCCTCCCGTATCGCACCCTCTCCCGTCCCAAAATCTCCTGCGCCATCTTCGTCAGAAGCAGATTCGCCATCGCAAGAGAAGAAGAAACCGAAGAAAGTTAAAGCAAAAGGCACTCAAAAGCTATCCACGAAAGGTTGATTGTTTATTTTGGCGTTGTCAGGCGTGTTCTGACAAGAGATTGTAGTCCTTGCAGACGTTGTGGAGTCCTTAATCGGCGCAGCGTACCTTCACGGGGGATTCGAATTCGGTTACGAGTGTATCAAGTACTTTGACCTTGGTCTTAAATGGGAGCCTCTCCAAGACCGTATCGCTCAAGTCCTTTCACGAGTAGAAGCCGTCTCCTCCGATTCATCCGGCGCTGAATTCGTTTTCCCGCCTCAACTCAACGACGTCGAGCGCATGCTCAACTACACCTTCAAGCACAAGATCCTCCTCATCGAGGCGCTCACACACGCCTCATACCAATCCGACTCTCGCACACCCTCCTACGAACGTCTGGAGTTCCTTGGCGACTCTGTTCTCGACATGATCGTCACCGACTACCTCTACCGCGCACCAAAGAACTACTCCCCAGGCCACATCCACCTGCGCAAGTCCGCGGTCGTCAACGGGCATCTCCTCGCGTACATCTGCTTAAAGACGTCAACCACACTTTCCGCTAGCATACCTCGGCCCAATGCCTCGGGCATAATAGAGGTGACGGACGACTCGCAGGAGATATACCTCTACAAGTGCCTCCTCCACAGCTCGGGCAAGGTACTCGAGGACCAACTGAACGCCTTCACCCGCTTCCGTCTTCGACGCCCCGAGATCGCGGAATCGTTGGCGGAGGGGATATTCCCATGGGCGGCGCTGACGAAGATGCAGGCGCCCAAGTTCTTCAGCGACATGATCGAGGCGCTCCTCGGTGCCATTTTGCTGGACTCCGGAGGCTCAGTTGACGTCGTCCGCGGCGTCGTCGCCCATCTCGGCATCATGGCCATCCTCGAGCACATCGTCAACGCCGACGTCGATGTTCTTCATCCCGTATCGAGGCTTTCGCTATGGGCACAGAAGAACGGGCGGAAGATCGAGTACGATAGCAGGAAGGAAGGTGGTCATGCAGTGTGCTCCGTTCTTGTTGATGGCGTAAAGGAGGTGGAAGTGTCGGACGAGTGGCGCGGCAAACCAAGTCAGGAGGAAGCAAAGTTTACCGCAGCAGAGAAAGCGATCAAGGCGTTTAGGCTGAGAGACGTTGGCGTGGAGTACGAGCTGCTGAAGAAGAAAAAGAAGGCATCGTCAAAGTCGAGGAAAAAGCAGAAGGCGAGGGCTGAAGGAGAAGCTGCGGCAGCGTGACGCGTTGAGGTCGGACGGAGGAGTTCGCTAGCATAGATAGGTACGGTACCAATTATTATCTGAATTATGTAGACGCAGGAAAAATGCTACATGAATGACGAGTCGAGTGACGCACGGATAGCGAGAGAGAAGTACAATGAGGAGAAGGCATTCTAAGATATGCTGCCTGATCCACGTTCTAATGCTCCGTCTCCTCCCAAGTCCTACCAACGGTCTTGATGAGATCGGCCTCAGTGATCTGCTTCCCGCTCGTGAAGTATCCAGCGGCGATCTTGGCGTCAATCTCGACACGCGAGTCCGGCGGGATGAGATGGTCTAGAAGGGAGCATTAAGAACGTAATATAAGTTAAAACATCAACGAAACGAGAGCAGCTAAAGTAAAACGCACCAGGGATATCATACCGATTCAGAATCGGGATCCCACTCTTGACAATCGCGTCGTACTTCATGTCGCTCATGCTGACCATGTTGTCGACCTTCTTGATGCCTAGCCAGTGCAGGACGTCGGGCATGAGCGCCTGGAATCGCATGTCCTTCACGCCGGCGATCATCTCGGTGGACTTGAAGTACTTGTCGGCAGAATCGCCGCCGCGTTTGCGGAGGTTGTAGACGAGGTATCTGGGGTTGAATGTTAGGACAAGCGAAAGAGAGGAAGAGAGGGCAAGACGTACTTGGTCACTTCTCCGAGTGCCCGACCTTCTTTCCGGAAGTAGACTACGACGCCGACGCCGCCCTTTTGTGCACCACGGATGCATTCTTCGATGGCGAAGGTAAGGTAGGGCTTGCATGTGCAGATGTCGGAGCCGAAGACGTCAGAGCCGTTGCCTACGAAGAGCACGATTAATTTATGAGAGGACCAAAAGATAGATGAATTCGAACTTACATTCGTCATGGACACGGAGGGTGAGTTCCTTCGACTCGTCAGAGACGAACGCAGGGTTTCCAACTGCGGATAGAAGATAAGTACGATGAGGGCATACTCGGAGAGGAACATCTTACAAATGTAGACCGTTAGGCCGCCGATAGGTGGAAGGAAGACCTTGATATCTGGGCGGGTGATGAGTTCGGGGTACATTCCTCCTGTATCTTCAAACAACGCGCGTCGCAGCAGACTCTCCGAACTAACGAGACCATTAGTGCTCGTGATGTAGATAAAGGACACGAACGTACATTCCAAAACGCTCAGCCACACCAGGCAGGTACCACACAGGCTCAACAGCAGCCTTGCTAACCGTAACCTCCACCCCAGGGTCAACGTCACTAACCGAGCCGTCGACGTTCTTCACGGGGCGGCTCTTCAGCACGATCGTCCCATCAATCGTCAAATCGCCCCTGCGCGACGCCTCGTCCAGCTCGCTCATCTTCAAATGGGCCTTCGTCACCGCGATGCTCGGGCGGATGTCCAACCCCAGCTCCTCCGTCTCCTTCCTGAACACCTGAGGGACGAGATGACCCCACGGGTCGAAGGAGACGATCTTGGAGGGGTCGAACCAGGTCGGGTTGGGCGGTATGGGCAAAGGCGGCTCGGTCATGGAGTAGTCGGGCTTATGGGTGGGGTTGAGGGTGCCCATGGCGATGGCGAGGGCGCGGTAGATGGAGTAGGAGCCGGAGTGTGCGCCGATGGCATTGCGCTGCTTGATAGACGAGGGAAGGCGGGAGCAGATGACGGGGCCGCGTGTCGTGGGGTCCGATGCTCCCCATTGGAGAGGTTGTGGGGCGATACCATGTTGGTCGGGGTAGGCTGAAGCAGCGGCGATGAGGAAAGGAAAAGAGAGGATATGACTAGAGACGCACTCGTTAGATTGACCCGCCCAGGGTACAACAGCTTCTCCCTCTCCTTATCCGTCAATACTTTCGGCGGTGTCGAGGTATTGGGCGATGAAGATGCCAGGCCCGCCTTTCTCTCCTCATCGAGAGCCTTCTGTTTCGACACCGGGGAGGACGCAGCTGATACCGACGTTGGACGAGGCGGCGTGCTGGGCATCGGAAGCATGGCCTTCGGCTCCAATGGCGAGCTTGGACGAGCACCCAATGATAAGGAGTCGAGCTGGAGCATATATAAGCATGTGGCTCGACGAAGATAAACAAGATAGCGAAGATGTCAAGATGGAATACGAAATGCAGAAGACGAACGAAAGTACGAACCTTGGCTTGCATCGTCTGCTGCGCGACCTGCATCGTCTCCAACTGCGCCAGAATCTGGGTCAATAGAGCCTCTGAAACAGGCATGGCGGGCGTTATCGTTCGTTCTTTAGTACGTCGGTCGGTCGAACACAGGCTTAGCTCGCGAATAGGAACGGAACTGGAACTCTAATCAGACTCTGCGATTGAGAGCGGGAGAGAGAAAGAAGCTCGTACCCCAAAAACCGGGTTTATAGAGGCAGGAGCCAAGATCCGATATGGTGGTGGTGGTACGAGAACAAGTCGTGCGTGCCCAGCGCGTGTTCCATATTTGTGACAGACATGTCGCGCCCCTGATTTCCAAATTCGCGTGCTCTTGAGTCTTATCTTATCGCTCTACTGGGCCTTGCAACATATCCTTTTCACGTTGAGCCTCCTTTCGCCGTACATATTTCGACGGAGGCTCATACGACTAGAAAAGATCCACAGCATCGCTGTAAGCCGCCCCATACGACCCCAGCTCTCCACCCTGGGCTCCACGCGCCGTAATTCCGCAACGACGTCAACTTGCCGCTCGTCCTTTTACGTCCAGAACATCGGCTATACTACCTCAGCTTCAGCAGCACGGGAACTCGGTCTTTATCCTCCCAACGGCGTTCCGTTGGAGTCGTGGTTGGGGGAAGATAACCACGAAAGCAAAAAGTGCATACTCGGGGCCGCCGTTCAAGCGCTCCTCGCCCGAAAGCCTCGAAGTTCGCTTCGCTTCGCACCCACTAAGTCATTGGCACGAGGTCGAGAACCTCATTATTTACTTCCTGTGACATTAATGTCTCCCCAACGGATCGCGTACGCTTTTAATTCGGGACCATCCATCGTTTCATTCGAAGTGTAGTTGTTGTTAACGCATCTTCGATTTAGAAGCGAGGAAATTAGGAGAAGTCGCATTTTTGTGGTGGTCATCGTAAGGATATCCTGATCTCAGAGTCACGGAAGGCACGAACAGCTGTTAAAGGCTCGTCCGGTGGTATTCGTACGAAATCGGTCTCGCATAGGGCAGTAACCTTATGGTAATTCTACCTTCCAACACGTAGCCACCTACATCATGGAACTCTGACATCGCGGTTGGATTACATGAATTACCGAATCTGAAGACGCTACAATCTATTTTCTTGGACTGGTCGAGTTAAGACGACGACTGTTCGCAACGGAAGATGGCAAGAGATATATTCGACCAGACAGAAGAAAGAGAAGGGCTCCCATCGGTGCCAATCTTCGTCACTCGTCTTTAAAGACAAACAGGATAAAAAGGTTAGGCAGGGGGCGCCTATTGCATTTGAGGGTGTTGGCTTAAATTCACTATCTCGAAGACGGGTAATGCCGAAAATCGACGGAGGCGACGAACACGAACATCGCGAGAAAGCGGGCCAGCTGAGGCCTGAGCTTCGCTCCACACTTTAACGCAGCAGCAGCACGTCGAGTAGGAGAAGACGAAAAGGCCTTGCGGACAGAGGACGAGCTGAGCGACCGTGAAAGGTTAGGGAGATTCGTTCTTAGGGGTGAATACCTCGCCTGACCTCGACGAGATTCAACCTTCGTACCCAGTACCACGTCGAGCCACCCAAACCCGTGTTTGAATTCGTCGTGGGAGGTCTCTACGACGAAGAGTGAGTTCAACGTGGTTTTGGATGTGAGTCTGCACTGACACCTTCTGGATTTTTCACTTTTTAGATGTGTTGTCGCGCTGCAGCGAACGCTAGTAGATAAGTTGAGTTATCAGAAATATCCAAGAGAGTCACTACTAACATTTTTCCGAACTCGTAGCACGCTCGAATCGCAGCCCTCACCCGTAGCCCTCTTCATGATATCCCACTCGTGTCAATGCAGAAACCCCTCAGCTTCGGGTGACATTGTTTCGAGGGCACTATGAGCGAAGGTAAGCACTTATCATGGTCGAGAGGACGTACGTTTACCATCCGCTTCGTGTCCTGCAGCACAAACCCATAGCTCTCCGCCCTCTCCCCCGGGCTCGAAGATGGATCCTTCTTAACATCCATCTCGGTCCCCGTTGTCCTTCGCGTTTTCGCGGATCAAAGCCCACGTTCGTTCTCGAGGAAAGGGGTCAGCGTGTAAGACTCGATGGCTCGAATTCAGAACGCGGCCGGCTTACTCGTGCTTCTATCCCGTTTACCCAACCGAGTTCATGCTGTTTGTCGGCCACTGTTGTCCGAGGAGATTGATAGGGTAGATGGTCTGATCAGGCGGTGCCTGCCGCCGTATGACGCGGCCAGATGGAATATGAAGGCTGTTGAGGCTGTTCGGGCTCTTTTTGGGTGTGAAGGGCGCCGAGAGTGACGCGGAAAGCAAGATGAAGATGGACGGCCGAGTTTGATGGTGTCGATGAAGGTCCAGAGGGAGATCCGGAAGGGAGCGAGAATGGCTGGGGCGGCGCATGAAAGGGAAAGGGAGGAGTCAACACGGGGGCATGCGGCGGAAGTTTGGATTCGAATACGAGAGGCGATATGTGAGGCTGCCAGCGAGATTCGTCGCCTCAGCTTCAGCACCATTGGCGTTGGGCTGCGAGGGTGGGGCCGCATGGCACGTAAAATGGCGGGTGGGATGGACAGTAGACCTTGGTCAAAGGCGCTGGACCGGTCCAATTTTCTGGAAGAGACACTCGTGTCAAGGCCCGAGCCCCCCTTCTCTTGGTGAAGGGAATTTGTCTGTCTGTCGTGATCGTGATCGACGTGCCATGCGCCACACTCCGGCGCGGGTTATCCGCCAATGGGTAGTCGTCACTCGCACCATTCCACTTGAACTAATTTCCTCGTAAGTAAAAACGTACATATTACTTGACTATCTACTTAATTCCGAACAGCCGTTAGCTGTATTTATAACAATCGGTATCGAATACTTTGCATGGTATTAGCGTTTAGCATCCCGAAGAAATTATACGGATTGGAGATGAGAAGAGGGAAGGGAAATGAACGAACGAACGAACGTGCGCATGTATGTACAATCTAATCTGACCCCCAAAACCAAAATGAAAATTGCGCCAACGCCCTCCTCTCGAAGCTCACAACAAACGAAAGAACCCAACGCATTCAATCAAGGCATGGTCATCACCATCATCGTACGACCATCGTGCTCTCCTCAACCGTCACATGTACCACCGTCTGGTGTTCCGGCGCCTGTCGACTCGCGATACCATGACCATGCACGACCGCCTCTGCCTCTGCCTCCGCCCTCCCACTCTTCACATTCCCGTTCCCATTCACATTCCCATCATCCACCTCCCACGCTGACTCCCGATCGATATCTCGCTCATCGCGGCGCGGCGACGTCGGCCAGCGCAGCTCCATGCCGCTCTGGCTCTGGCATTGGATCTGCGTCTGCGTGTCGAGGTAAGTCTGGTACTGGTGCGACTGCGCGAGCGACGACCCGAAGTGCGGGCGGTGGTCCATGTCGACGATGTGTGAGGTGCTGTACTCCCATCCGCGGAGGTGGAGGAGGAAGCGGGCGGTCATGAGGCCGGAGAGGCTGGTGGGTGGTGGGTGGAGGGGGGAAGGGGGAAGGAGGGTGCGCGGGTAAGTGAAGGAAGTAGGGGAGGAGGAGAGGAAGGCGTACGGGAGTGTTAGTGCGTTGAGGAGGCGTTGGAGGAAGGATCCGGCCTGTATATGTTGACGCCCTTGCTCAGATGCGAATTTGGAATAAGTAAGATACGACGCACGGGAGCACGCTAGAGAGAGACGCCGTTCGTCAGTCAGGGCAAAGCAGGCCAACGTGAATCGACTCACGAATTGAAGAATGAGGGAGGCGATGGAGAATGCGCTGACGAAGCTGCACACTGGGTAAGTACTCCGGCCCCACGGCGATCTATAACTGGGAGATGTACACGAAATACAGCAAGCCTGGTTGGTGACTCGCGTTAGATTAAATCAACGATATATCACTGAGGAATCCGGAGCGGACCTTGTTCCAAAACACGATACGTCAGGCCCTGCTGGTTGAGCCGCCACGTCCCGTTGACCTTCATGCCCATGAGACTCTTCCAAGTGGTCAGAATCGCCGAGAGACTTTCGTAGACGACCGTCAAGACCACAAGGACATTGCGCCCTACATAACATACGTCATCGGAAAGCAAACGAATCAACGAGGGTGCCCTGAGCACATGGCACCGACGGATCGCCCTCGAAAAAATGGATGTACCTCTACAAATTTAATGAATACCACCGCAAGGAGAAAGCGGGTGCAGAGGGAGGGACGTACGGTGGGCTGCCTTTCGCCGTCGTGCAGGAGACGTATGGAACGCCCAACTGGGCGTTGTGAGTAAGCAGTCTTGCGACGCTGATCTGCTGGGCACTCACTGCGGCCAGGGCGATGATAGCCAGTCCCAACGACCCAAAGAGCGCGAGGATCCACTTGTTCCTGTTGAAGACGGCGTATGTCCTCGCACCCCATACAACTGCGATATCGAAAACATAACATGAGATGCGGGTTAATCGAGACGAAGGGATGGAGTTGAGGCACACCGATAATCGCCGTTCTCCCAACTACACTCAGCGCCGAGCTTATTTGGTATCCACCGTCGCAACTGTTGCATGATACATACTGCGTTTTAGTTACCGCTCGCTCTGACAGCAGCCTAGATCGATTGAGGAACAAGGGGGGGATAGCATGCTTACTGGCGTCCGGATGTCAGCGATTCCGCGTCCCGGGAGATAATCGGTGCGACTCACCCTTATTGTCGGTAGCTTCTCCGCCAATGCCAGAGTATATATGACATTTGCCACCATGGCATACCGGCACGCGATGTACAGCGCCGTCGAGATGGTGAACTTCTTCAGCCAGACGTACTGCACCTCCCGTGTCCATGTCAGGGCGTAGTCGTAGTAGAGCAGCGCTACGCACGAGTAGAGTAGATAAGTGGGATTGGAGGAGCATCGGCGGCGGGGAAAGAGAATACGTAAGAGAGAATGTAGAGAAGATGAAAAGAAGACCACGTACTGACGCTGGCGTATTGGATCGAAAACCGGAGGATCCTGAACGTGAACGACGGTGCGGGCTCGAGATGATGTAGGCTCGCCATCAGGAACTTGGACGACTCACCGAACCGACTTTGCGCTGGCGGTGCTCATGGCCAGGGAATGTTAATGAGCGCTCACGACGAACGAGCAGTTAGAAGGCCGCAGACAGGGTGGGGTCGTGGTGCAGAAGAACGAGTGCGGGCCCCGCCCTGAACTCGTAGCACCAGTATATAAAATCGTGTTCGGATCGGAGGTCGAGAGAGAGTGAGGAGAGTTGCGGAGGCTGGTCGTGATGCGTGCCATCGCACGTCTGATAAGTCGTCTACGACCGCGTCCGCCAGAAAGGCGCCGGTGGGCTCGGAACCGCATGGCTGAAAGTCATCTGTGCACCAGAAATAGAAATGGGAAGAGGCCCAGCAGGCAGACAGAAACGCCGGCTTTACCGGCAACCCCTGGCGACCCGGACTTGGGCCCTCGACCTGGTTCCTTTTTCCATTGTCGTCGGTACCGAAGCCTTCAGAATCCCAGTGGGATGCTTGTTCGACATGTGAACATGAGCGAACTCATCCACACTGAGACAACTTTACCTTGAAAACGTGCCGCTGAAGAGGTGGGAGCGCGGCAGCTGCTCGTAGTGCTCTTTAGGTGTAACCGAGCTGGACTATTTCGGAAAATCTCCACCGAGGACAAGCGCGAAGCCCTCGAGGTGCTCTTTTGAGCCAAGGAAATCGAAGAGCTCGAGCCAATGGATAAAACTATTGAGAAACCCCATTTTTGGGACAAACCCCGGGTTTCTGCAGAAACCCATGTGAAAGTGATGAAGTGCCTTCTAACGTGCCGAAATCTGCCGCCAGGTGGAGTTGAATATTTTCAGTCGAGGCTCACGGGAGTTGACCTTTGCTGCCCTCTCGCTGCTCTCGAACAAAGATCGGAGGTGTCCTGGGGCTTGTAGTATGTTGGTAATTGAATTCTATTTCTGAATCGATTCCTTGTCATCCTTCTTTCGCTGTTGTAATTATAAATTCCTGCAGACCTATCTGTATTAGTCTCCGGATCGGCTGCCAATCCNGGAGGGGGGAGGGAGGGGGAAGGGGGAAAGGGAGTGAGTGAAAGAGGGGAGGAGGAGGAGAGGAAGGCGTACGGGAGTGTTAGTGCGTTGAGGAGGCGTTGGAGGAAGGATCCGGCCTGTACATGTTGACCCTTTGCTCAGATGCGAATGGGGAATAGTTAATATACTGCGCACGGGAGCACGCTAGAGTGAGACGTAGATCGTCAGTCGGAGTGAGGAAGGCCAGTGTGAATAGACTCACGAATTGAAGAATGAGGGAGGCGATAGAGAACGCGCTGACGAAGCTACGTGCACAGCGGGTAAGTATTTATATTCCGGGCCCCAGGCGATCTACAGCTGGGAGACGTACACGAAATACAGCAGGCCTGCGGTTGGGGACTCGCGTTAGACCAAATCAACGATATATCGCTGAGAGATCTGGACAACGAACCTTGTTCCAAAACACGATACGTCAGACCCTGCTGGTTGAGCCTCCACGTCCCGTTGACCTTCATCCCCATGAGACTCTTGCAAGTGGTCAGAATCGCCGAGAGACTTTCGTAGACGACCGTCAAGACCACAAGGACATTGCGCCCTACAATACGTCATCAGAAAGCAAACGAATCAACGAGGGTGCCCTGAGCACATGGAGGATCGCCCTTGAAATGTATGTACCTCTGGGAATTTAATGAACACCACCTCAAGGGGAAAGCGGGTGCAGAGAGAAGGACGTACGGTGGGCTGCCTTTCGCCGTCGTGCAGGAGACATATGGAACGCCCAACTAAGCGTCGTTCGTAAGCAATCTTGCTACGCTCGTTGCTGATAGATATGCTGGGCACTCACCGCAGCCAGGGCGATGATAGCTAACCCCAATGATCCAAATAGGGCTAGGATCCACTTGTTTCTGTTGAATACGGCGTATGTCCGCGCCCCCCACACAACTGCGATGTTTCGAAAACATGACATGAGGATGACCGGGTCGAAAGGAAGGAAGGAAGCACACCGATAATCGCCGTCCGACCAACTACACTTAGCGCCGAGCTTATCTGGTATCCACCATCGCAACTGTTGCATCATACCGCGTTTTTCAGTCACCGCGCTGACAGACGCACACATCGAGGAACAAGGGGAGGGAGGGTAGCACGCTCATTGCTCACTGGCGGCATCTGGATGTCAGCGACTCCGCGCCCGAGAGAGAGATAATATAATTGGGGGGACTCACCCTTAGAGTGGGCAGCTTCTCCGCCAACGCCAGCGTATACAGCACATTCGCGACCATCGCATACCGGCATGCGATGTACAGCGCCGTCGAGATCGTGAACTTCTTCAGCCAGACATACTGCACCTCCCGCGTCCACGTTAGGGCGTAGTCGTAGTAGAGCAGCGCTATGCATGAGCAGATAAGTGGGATCGGAAGTGCACCGGCGGTGGGGTAGGAGAAGACGTAAGAGAGAATGCAGAGAAAATGCAAAGAAGACCACGCACTGACGCTGGCATATTGGATCGAAAACCGGAGAATCCTGAACGACGGTGCGAGCTCGACATGACGTACGCTCGCAATTATGAACTTGGGTGACTCACCGAACCGACTTTGCGCTGGCGGTGCTCATGGCCGGGGACTCGTGAGCACTCACGATGAGCGAGCGAGTAGAAGGCCAGGGACGGGGTGGGTTTTAACACCTATGGGGCAATACGGCCAAAAGCAGGCGTGGCAACGCCACTCCCACCGAAAACGCTCGTCCGACCAGTGAGATTGCGAGAAAGCGCTGCCGAGCGTTTTTGAGACGAGTCAGGTACGCGCGAATGGCAACCAAAACTCGCAAGGCCGAAATTCGCCTTTTCTGGAAATTGACTTTTTGGGCATGGTCTCCCCGTCCCGAAGGTTGTTTGTTTGTGGAAGGAAAAGATCCCCCGTTGCACTTTTTTGTGGATCGGGGGACGTGGATTCGCATGTGTACATTTACATTGTAGAGACCAAAAAAAATGGCCGAGTCCACGGGCGCTTATAGGCTCGCGGACTCGGACAGGTGCTAATCATACAGTCAAGACCTAAAATGAGCTTGGTCAGCACCGGTATAGGACAAGAGGACGCGAGAGACGAACGCAGCCACGGGATTCTATACAAGACCAAATTGGCAGTCAGGCGGAGAAGGGAGATGGGTAAGAAACAACTTACCTGGATTCATATTACTGCGGCACTTAGTGACGAAATAGAGGGGACTGAGAAAAAGAGGTAAGTGTAAAGACATAGAAATAGGTAAGTAACCCAGCAAATATAGTGCCGCTCGACGAAACGAGAGCTTTCTCTAGAGGTCATCAGCAATGATCTTCTTGGGAAGACATTGCGAAGGCCAACGCCCTGAGACACGAACCTGAGGACAAACAACAAATCAGCGACGGGACACCCGAATCGAAACAGCAAGCCTCAAGGCGATCGCCGGACACCGAAAATGGGGTAGGCAAGAAACAACTTACCCAGACTGAGGGCGCCATAGCACTGCGACGTGATTGACTAGGAAGACATTGTGAAGGCGAATCGTGTGAGACACGAACCCGAGGGTGGACAACGGAGGAGACACAGGATGCCAGAATCGAAACGGCGGACCTCGAGGCGATTGCCGGACGTCGAAAACTCGAATCCCACACTTTCAGAAGGTCAGCGCTGAGCATCCGTTCCCCGGAACTCGAAAAATCAAGTTTTCTCAGGGTAGGGATGCACGGCCGACCGCGTGAAGGCAGAGTTGAAGGGGCGAGTGTCGAGGCGATGGCCAGATGCCTGAGACTCGAGCCAGGATGGTGATGGGGTTGGGCTGAGGACCCGTTTGCCGGAAGTCGAAAAATTGAGTTGAAGGTGTAAGGACGAGGTGCGAGGGATGGTGCTATGGCTCCGGTGGTAGATGAAGGTGTGGTGACAAGAAGAAGAACCAGACGGTGGTGGGAAGGCGAAGGCATTCCCCGGAAGTCGGAATATGGAGCCGGACATGGGAGGGTAGACGGGGGCACGTCTCGTTGGACAGCTATAGAGGGATAGTGTCAAAATGCAATAACATAAGATAATGTACCAATAGGTCACCTAACCCTCGTTCTCCTTCCATCTATAAATCTTCCCAATGGGCACACGGCGTCCGGACATCCAAAGATCGAGTTGAAGGTGCGGATGGGGTCTTGAAACGAGTACGAAGCCGTGGGACGATGTCGAGTTGGAAGCGGTTGCGGGAGCTCGAGGTATGTGTGGGCAGCGATGCCTGCAACACAGAGTGCTGGCATAGTGAGAGAACGTTGACGGTGAGGGAAGGGCAGTCACAGGAACTCCATGCTCAGGATTGGCGCATGCGGCTTTGATGGGGCGAGGATCAACGGTGGATGAAGTCCGGAGACGCGAATGATGTGGAATAGAAGGAGGTTGTACAGCTGCATGGGTGGAGGCGTTCCCCAGATGTCTGAAAATCGAGTCGACACTGGAGAGGTGTACCGAGATGTTGGGGTCCGAGGGTCCGAGTGTCGAGCTGTAGATTACTGGAATCAGAACACAATACTACCAATTTACATGCACGAGACTCACCTAGTCTTCTTCCAATGCCCATCTTAAACTTCTCAACTCTGACAAATGGGTTGCTGGACGCCGAGAAATCAAGTCAAAAGGGGCACCGTCCCTCAAGACAAGTGCAGGACCTCCACACACCGAGATAAGCTGAAAGAGGACATCATTAGAACGTGAAATGAATCCAGAATGCAAAGATGGACTTACAGCACTTCGGGAGAGCGAAACAGGGGAGTCGATGGCGATGTCGACGGCGGTGAGAAGAAAGAACTGAAATGACCGTCAGTATCTAAATTTAGTCCAAGAATGACATAACGCACCCCTTGTTCATGAACGTCGACAATGTGACAAGTAAAATATCAGCCTAAAGCAAGAATCGAGTCAGAAAGGTGGGTATAACAACTCAAGATACGTACCTCGCTGACGATGGCTATTGCGAGCACACTGACAAGATCGAAACGAGGAGGGAAAGAGGGTGGAGAACACGAGAAGCGCTCGTGCATAAAGACAGCACGGTGGGTAGGGACCCACCTAAGTTCCTCACCCTTCTTATACACCTCCAGCTGCCAAGTAAAATCAACAAAACACGTCGGTGAGTGCACCTGTTTGCCTCTGTTTCGATTGTGAATTTTGTCCATCGTTGCTATCGTGAAGTCCAGGCATGTCCTGCCAGCGCTTACTCTTCAGAAACGTTTGAGATATGTCATACGATGCTACCAGGGCCACGATCAGAAGGTCTGATGGAATTTCCATGTGGACATTGAGAGAAGAAAGCTCAGCTTCACGAGCCGGTTCTGCCTCAGTCACTGAGAGAATTCTTTCACTGAATATTCACTCCTTGAATGAGAATACATGGATTCCCTTGAGAAATTAAGTATTTTATTCCAAGGACATTGATCAGATCAGCGTCCAGACGGTGTATACTAATCCCCCGAAAAGCGGGCAGGGTCCCATCCCCCTCGTAACCATTCCATGAGTCAGAATGAGCGATCCACGCACCCGCCTGCAGCCAGACCTAGATTCTGACTTCCAGCCAAATTTCGTATCAGAGCAATCCTTCGCATTGCATATCCTGCGACTCCGAATGGACCGAGCTTGTACAATTTGGATGACTGCACAGGCTTCTTGCAATTTCGCTCAAAGTCCCCTCGCAACCACCTCGCAAATTTCGTCATGTACCAATGACCCTGGAACTGTGGGTAAGCCGACGTTCGAATCAGTCTCCCTCGAGTGTTTCTTGCTTACCTTCCTTCCACCAACCGAGTTGTTTCCTCCTGCTCTCGACGTTTTCTGTGGTGAGTACGTCGCACTCCATCTTGCCTACCTGATGTTTACCCGTTCCCCACACCCTCAGTGGCAGATTCGAATCTATGAAGTCTTGGGAACAAATGGTAAGCCCACCCCTCGAGCATGAACAGCCGTTGACTTACCCAGAACCCTCGAGCCTCTAGACATTCCTTCTACGTATCCTCCCTCCTTCTCCTCGTCCAATCTCCCCCTCCTTCTCTCTTCTCCTTGTTCAGTCTCCTTGTCCTCGTCCTCGTCATCTAATCTCCTGACTACCTCTAGCATAACGGCGTTTCTTCAGTTTCGGGGCGCTGACTCATGGCCGAGGTACGTACCTTTCGATGCCCTCACTATTCAACACTCATCCTCTCTCTTGAGTGTCGAAACGACCGCTCAGCTTCAGGCTTCAAGATATGTACGCACAAAATCCTGACCTCTGGAGAAGATCTTGTGCGTCGGAGGACTGGGTGATGTAGGTGGACTCGGCCGATTCACGGTGATGAAGGTATGTACCCTCATGGTTCTTATTTTGTTCTCATGGTGACAGTCTGCTTGGCTCGCATTTTAGTCACGGAATAACTTTCCGAACTGCGCCGGTGGACTCATCGGTGCGTATTCGTTCTGTTTCTGAACGTAATCCTCATTTGACATAGACAGATGATCACTAGGATACGAAGATCAGTGCAGCGCGCTGTGGGGATAAAACACCCACACGGATCGAGGGATCGAGGCCGTATCTGGGTGCTCGCACTGTTGGTGATCTGGAATTTGGTTTAGGCGAGTCCAACGTCTCTTTATTCCTTGTTTCGATGGGCTAATCATCCCATCTCGGAGGACGATCAGTTAAGCGCCCGTCGTCGTTCTGCTATCGCACCGTATTTAGTACTCCCGTGAACCAAATGAATCTAGCTTACGGTTCCCCAGAAGCGTGGCACGCAACCCCTGATTCATCAGAACGATATTAAGAGAAGCTAGGTCCGAATTTGAAGTCTACACGAGCAAGGGTATTGACGGTAACGAGGATACCTTACAGAATTCGTGTTTGCCTCGTTTGGTATGTCACGCTGGATGACGCATGCCAGCATCGACGCCCGCATAACCTCAGTTAGTTCTCAAAGATCCCTCGGAGCACGCGAAAAGTGAGTGACGTTTACCCACATGAGATCTCGTCTGACGTTAGACAGATTCAGACATTTCCCTGTGAATTATAAAGGTATGGTCCCTCCGCGATCCTCATTCCTCGGAGAAATGAACTTACCTGTGTTTTTATAGGAGATTTACTCGGCACAAGGATGCTCTCCATGCAATACGAGTGTAACTAGCTTATAATAAGCTTGGGTACCATTCAAATACATATTTCACAAGTTCTGTAGAGGCATAAGGGCGTTGGAGCTGGATCTCGGTGGGAAAGATACTGCACAGCCCCGAAATCCTTCTATTTTCGTGGGCACTAAAACACATTGTTTTATGTTAGATTTATTCGTGTATCTAGATACTTAAATTAAACGAATTTGTCCTCCAATTCGCATGTATGAGCAGAGGATAATCATTGCGAGAGTCGGAGAATCCAGAAAGAGGCATCCCGGAAGTGTGGCGCACTCTTTTGGTGAAGTTCGGTGGAAAATCACGCCGTCCACGTACCTTATGAGAATGCAATATATTGAATACTACCTTACATGCTGTGATAAACGAGTATATATTCCGTCTAGGTCAGTGTGGAATCGCACAGAGTCCGAAGACGGAGACTGAGTGACCCGGGGATATCTTCTCCCCAACGAATTCGTCTCGTACACGTTTGTTTGTTCTTTCCTGTCCTTCCGAGCGGCTACGAATAACTTTAATCTGTTGTTATGGCGTTCGTTGGACACTTCTCGGCGCCACGAAACGAATTAGAAAAGATCCAGACCAGTGGAAGATACACACGGAGAAATGCTCGTTTCGATCGTATTTACGATATTCCACCTTCAAGGGCGCCGCGAAAGCGCCAGCGATGTAGTAATATGTGTGTAGTAATGCCTTTGGTAGGACGATGCTCGCAATATTTGGACTGGAGCTCGGAAACGAACTTCAAAGAGAAAACATAATCACACTCCTCCCAAAGTCCACCTCGCTCGAACACCTCAATAAACGGCCCATTCATTGAATAGAATAGAAATTTCGCACTACCAGACAGTGTATGACTACCCCCACCGGCCGCCGAATGCACAGACCCGACCCAGACGCTCAACTTAACCGACCCTCTCCTCCTCCCCCTCGTCACCCCAAATCTTCGTTTCCATCGCTTTCCCTCACTCTTGGCATGGGTGCTGCGGCCCATCAGCTTCCTAATATATTAGTAACCAAGGAACCCGGACTTCTGATGCAGCCGCTAGAGCTGGATTGTGGTAGTAGAACTTACCTACCAAGCAGAGGAGCATGCGTGCTTGCTGTCTTCTACTCGATTAGTACGATCCCGGCTCTTTTGAATTGCTTGAGTGTAGTCCAAGAATATATATTTGAGCTTATTATCTAGTCAATCATACTTCAGTGCGGTGGCTTGAATTGTGAATGGATTTCGGCGCCACAAGAAAATGAGGAGGAAGACGAACGAGAACTCACCAAAAACGAATCACCCAAGTTCCTAGCGCTCCAGACTTGGGGAAGATCGTGTTGCTAGGGTGACTTCGGGTCCATTCGTTGCATGAATTTGGGGCTGAAACGTCGAAGACTTTCTGGTGGAAGATACGGGTGCCCGAATGTAGGTCCATAGCGCCGTCTCGCAAGAACACACGAAATTCGGGGTATGTGCGTTTCTACGGCATTCCGACCCCATCGTGTGTTTCATTTGTCCTCTAGGCAACTGAAACTTACTTGGAGTTCGAGCCCAGGTCGCAGGATGAAGTGCAGGAGAAGGGATGGGGCGAACGAACGTGTATTGCAGAGTATATACTATACATCGAGAGAGATACTTTACGAATGGAAGAAATAATACTTACGGATGACCCATAGCTCGAGAATCATTTTCGACGCGTCCAAAGCACACCCGCTGGGCGAAAGGACGTGGGACAACGCCGATAAACGAAGAGGAGGGTCTTCGTTTATCGGTGTTAGGGGCTCGGCTAGCAGACGCGTCTGGGCGTCAACATCCCACGGTGCTCGTTTCCATCCCAAACATATAAAGGCAACCGAGCTTACCTTCGTTTTCCATCATCCCCTTCCCTTCCCACTTCTCCCCTCGTCTCCTACACTCTTCTGTCCGTTTCATCCGCCGCCGCTCTCGATACCCTCCTCGGTACGTCGTCCTCGATGTCCTCTGGCCTTCTGCTGACTTCACCCTTCGTTCTAGCTCGCTGTCAAGCTCGTTGTCGGTGAGTATTTTTGTCTTTGTGTCCGCTGGCCATGCTGACGTCCGACCTTCGAGACACACACCACGTTTACGAGACATAGTAAGTAACTTCGTCAACTCTTACGTAGACGGCACACTCACCGAATGTCTCGTCGGCGCATTGCCATCGGTACAGCGTCGTGTCTAGCGAACTACGGGTAAGTAACGCGGACTGTCATCGTGTTTGGGCATGTACTCACCGTCAGGTTTTTTGCTAGCCGCCCTCTGGTGGTCGCGGTACGTCCTCAGCTCGCGTTATTCGTCGTTGCGCTGATTACTTCGACACAGAGTCTGCACGAAAACTAGAAGCAGGTAAGCCAATTAGTATAGCTCCAACAAGAAAGTCACTTACCCTCTTCTCTAGCTCACTCCGCCTTGCTCTCGAACCTACACCGAACCCTCGATACCCGTCTCCACCCTCCTCGTTCGCCGACCCGGCCATATAGCCTTTGCACGTCATAACACGATGGAGAAGGCTAAGACAACAAAGTAAGTGGTTATATCTACTGATACGTGGCACGCAGACTCACCTCGATCGTCTCGAGTTCGCTGTCTGCCCCCCATACTCCCGCCAATCGACACAGCACTTCTGCAGAATGTTGGTAAGTAATCATCGGTACAAGTTAAAGACGGCGGTGCTGACCTTTCAAACCATGCTCAGCTGCTACCCACACTGGCGTTGACGCCGCCGCCAACTCGAAGGAGGGGAGAGGTTCGTCGGCGCGATCCTACTTGAAGGTAAGAACAACGAAGTCCATCTCAACGAGTAGGACAACTTACCTTTCTCAATATGCCCAGGACCTCCACGTTGGCATTGCGGCGTTGACAAGAGCATGCTACGGACATAAGGTAAGAGGCCATATGACAACGGCGACAGCGTGGAGACTTACCCAACGCTCTTTCTGCCCGCTGGCCTGTCTAGACCGACGCCGCCGTCAAGAATGGCCGTCCGCCTGTGGTCCTGCAGCACGAGGTAAGTGATATCTCGTTAACGCAGACGATGACAGCACTGACCTTGCACTATCCTCAAATACTGCCCGTTGACGTTCTGCCCGCCGCCGTAGACGTCGAAAGACGATTCCGAATCGTTCGAGAGGTTGCTGGGCAGAGGTAAGCACTCGAACGTCTATGCGATGAAGATAATCACTTACATCCCCCGTGGCGACGTCTGCCTCCTCCCCACCGCTGTGTACCACGATCAGCGCGTGCTTTCGAAGGTAAGACTGCCCTTCGTTCGTCCCTCGTTCCTGCCCCAGCCACTGACGCTGTCCGTGACCTTTGTAGGCCATCGAGGCACCGCCATTCTTCAGTTGTTCGTGCTTGTATTCTACCCTCGGGCTCGCGCTGACGATGCCCGATCCCTTCTAGATGACGATAATTGCGATGAGTTCTCTACGTCAAGCACAGCACAAGGTGAGTACGGCGCCATCGAGTCAATGGAGGTATCACTTACCTCCTCAGTTCCCAAGCCCTCCACACCGCCGTCAACACACCTACGAGCTTGAAACCTCCTTCTCGCTGTGTCGGTACGTGTTGCACCTTCCGAGTACCCGCCCACGTTGACGTTGACGTTGTTAGAGATGACGCCGGAGAAGATGGGGCTAAAGACAAGGTAAGTGACGATTCGATAACAAATGATGTGAAACTTACCTTACCGAGGGCGAGCACACAACCCTGACGACGCCAACGTCGAGCACGACGACGAGGAGAGGCACGAGAAGGCCGAGGAGAGGCATGAGAAGGAGGAGGAGAGGGACCACGACGGCGAGAGCAGAAGCACATAACAGAGTGGAAACACGACAGATTGGACACCCACTCGTTCGTGGGTGTCATTCTCCGTCGTGAGCCAACTCGACTCGTGTCCTACCCCGCCGCCGCCTGCGATGCCTCTGCCTCTCCTCTACCCTTTGCTGCACGATGGGACTTCACCTCCGAAGGTAAGTCTGCCGCCCATGCTCGCCCTCCAGCTGCTGACGGTCGTCGGTGGTCGTCGTTGTGAATGTTCTAGGGTATCCACACGCCGGAGGTACGTCTTTGCTCGGTACGTTGCTCATTTCTTCGATCTTCGCTTGGGCTGATGTCTTGTTGGCCAGAATAGCGGGTTCGAGAGCTGTGAGGACGAAGGAAACAGGTAAGTACTAACATAAACAAAGCACGGGGGTATTACTCACCTCCGAGCCCGTCACCAGCCCGCCATCGGCCTGCCCTCACCCACAACACGCTCTCGAGAGCACGACGATAACGGGAGGAGGGACACGTACCGGCTGCACACAACGAATCGGACGCCCACGCATTCATGGGCATCGACCTTCGCTGTGCGCTGCGCCGACTCGTGCCCTACCCCCGCCGAACGTCCGCCCTCTCCTCCCTCTGTTCATCAATGTAAGCCAGGCCTGCACTCCCACTGCGATGCCGTGAACGCCCGCCGAAATGTCGTGGATGCTGTCAAAGGGATGGTTGAAGCTTCGATGGGCACGTGTCTTGTCCATTGAACGCCGGCAGCGTGGTGAAGGTGGTGAGTTGGGTGGCCTACGGGGACGGTAAGCACAGTGTGGAAAGAGCAGATGGACATTGTACTTACCGGATGGTGTTCGCAGCTACTCCCTCCGGTAGGATGGATAGTGAAGGGCAAGGAGCGTATAGCGAAGGACAAGGATGGGGACGAGGGCAGAGGCGGACAGGGCTTAAGGCCTTGGTGCGACGTGGGAAGGGCATCGACGAGGACAGAGGAGGCGCGACGAGGAGCGCATGGGGATCGAGCTTGGGCAGAGCCTAGGTGACGGGGACGAGACCAGGTTATCGGGCAGGCAGTTGGGTGGGCGACGGTGGTGAAGGTGGTACAACGAGGACAGGTGGAGTCGGCTCGGACACGGTGAGTACGAGGCGGAGCATGGGCAGGGAAGAAATTATCGAATTCAGGAGATGAGAAGAGGGAAGGGAAATGAACGAACGGACGAACGTGCGCATGTATGTACAATCTAATCTGACCCCCAAAACCAAAATGAAAATTGCGCCAACGCCCTCCTCTCGAAGCTCACAACAAACGAAAGAACCTAACGCCTTCAATCAAGGCATCATCATCATCATCATCGTACGACCATCGTGCTCTCCTCAACCGTCACATGTACTACCGTCTGGTGTTCCGGCGCCTGTCGACTCGCGATACCATGACCATGCACGACCGCCTCTGCCTCTGCCTCCTCCCTCCCACTCTTCACATTCCCGTTCCCATCCACATCATCCACATCCACCTCCCACGCCGACTCCCGATCGATATCTCGCTCATCGTGGCGCGGCGACGTCGGCCAGCGCAGCTCCATGCCGCTCTGGCTCTGGCATTGGATCTGCGTCTGCGTGTCAAGATAAGTCTGGTACTGGTGCGACTGCGCGAGCGACGACCCGAAGTGCGGCCGGCGGTCTGGGTCCATGTCGACGACGTGCGAGGTGCTGTACTCCCATCCGCGGAGGTGGAGGAGGAAGCAGGCGGCATGAGGGGAGAGTGTGGGTGGGTGGTAGGTAGCGGAGGGAGGGGGAAGGGGGAAAGGGAGTGAGTGAAAGAGGGGAGGAGGAGGAGAGGAAGGCGTACGGGAGTGTTAGTGCGTTGAGGAGGCGTTGGAGGAAGGATCCGGCCTGTACATGTTGACCCTTTGCTCAGATGCGAATGGGGAATAGTTAATATACTGCGCACGGGAGCACGCTAGAGTGAGACGTAGATCGTCAGTCGGAGTGAGGAAGGCCAGTGTGAATAGACTCACGAATTGAAGAATGAGGGAGGCGATAGAGAACGCGCTGACGAAGCTACGTGCACAGCGGGTAAGTAATATTTAATGTATCGCGGGCGCAGCTGATGCGTAGCAGCTGGAGACGTGACACGGAAAACAGCAGCCTGCGGTTGGGACTCGCGTGGGGTAGACGCAAGACAGGCGGAGGGTATATCGCTGAGAATTTTTGTTATATGTAGTAGCGCGTTTGTGTGCGCTTTATTATTACTATCTTTGTTTTATTTCTTTTGAGCCCTGCTGGGGTGTGGGCCTCCGAGTGCGTGACCTTCAATCGCCATGGCTTGGCTTGATAGGGTCTGATGTGGTTTCTTTCCGGAGAGTAGGTTCGTAGAGGAGCGCGAGAGACCACGGAGCAGGGGACGATTTTCGTGCGGCCGGTGCAGAGGTGACGGTCATCAGAAGGCGGATATTACGATGTTGATTCGATTGTTTCCCGTGGTGGGTTTTGTTTGTTGTGTGTTTTTTGTTGTTTTTATTGTTACTTTTATGTGAGATCGCCCTAATTGTTTTTTTGTGTTATTTCTGGTTTTTTTTTGTTATATTATTCCGAGTTCTTATGAGTGCTGTTGGTTCGGCGCTCGGGTTCGTTTTTGTGGTTGGGTTGGGAGAGAGTGCGCCTTGAGTGGTGGTGAGAAGAGTCCGCAGAGGCGGAGCTTTCGGAGGCGGGGGATGCCGGTCGATGTGCTCGCACCCCTGGGAGTCGTGTTGGGTGCTGATGGACGTTGTATGTAGGCGAATGTCCTGTGTCGGGGAGTTCGTCGTATACGAAGGGGCTCGCGGCGAGTGCTGACCAGCTCGAAGATCCGATGGGGATGGTCAACGGAGCGTGGCCAGCACTCACCGACGAAGCTCCCGACGTGTCGTTGATGCGATCTTTATTGCCGGCGCGCGTTTAGGATCTCACCGTGCGAAATCGTGATCGCCGTAAGGTCAGTTTGCGAGAGGTGTCTCATGCAGATCGCGCCAGAGCCCGCAGCCGGCGATTGGGTCGCGGACGCAGAGAGAACGCGCATGCGGGCCTCGGAAACATAGGTTCACACCACGGGGCAGAGCGGCGGCTCCGCGCGCACCCCTATCGCGGCGCTGTCGTCTAGCCTCACCTCGGTTGCGTCGATTGGAGTCGGACATCGCGATCAGCGCACGCCTTTCACATGGTATCACGATCGAGCCACCTTCCGTACGATCGCGCCTCCTGTGGCCTTCCGCGGATCGCGGTGCGCCGGGTACGCGGGGCCAGGGGTTGGTAACGCATCGGCGCCAATTCCATCTGAGCAGCACGACGGCGCAGCTATCGATCATTCGTGGCGGCGGCGTGTCTACGCACGCCGTCTCGGGGCCGCGAGAGGCGCAGCGCCCGTACTGCAAGCCACCCCTGCACGTTGCCGTTCCCCTCCCCTGTGAGTCACGCATCGCGCCCGTCCCCCTCCCATCCCCCCCCTCCCGATCTCTAGCCGAGTGCTCTCTGACGCGCATGATACGCACGCGAGGATCCTTAGCGCAGCACAGGCAGCGAGGCTTGAGTACGCGCGCCATCGATCACATGGAGTCATCACACGCCTCAGCTCCCAACCACCCCCACATCGCCCGGCGAAACGAGGGACCCTACGGCTATGCAAACCTCCACGGTCGTCCCTCACGCGTGGGACCCGGGATGCGCCGGCCGGTGTTTGCTCGCGGGCGGGCGCGCAGGACCCGCCCAGCGGGCGACCAGGTGACCCTTGAGTTGTAGACGCGGATAGACGCCGGAGAAGTATGCGGTTGACTAACGCAACAACGCAGGATACAAACGTGAGCGGCCTAAGCACGAAGCGAGACATGAGACTGGCATGCCGAGTCGCCGGCTGGCAACGCATGAGCGAGTTCGATTCTAGGGATCGGCGTGCGCGAGGTAGAGCGGGCGACCACAGACAGGAGCCGGACGATCTCGCGAGAACGTCGGAGCGACGACAACGAGAGCGAACGGAGAAGCCGAACAGAATAGCGAAAGGCGGGAGAGCGAGACCACGACGGCGAAGACAGAAGCCACGGCAATAGTAAGCGCGAAGCCGACACGACAGATCGGCGCAACGGGCCTCTGTAGCGGGCAGTCATCCCGCGGGAGCCAACTCGACTGTGTTGCACGGTGACCCCCGCCGCACGCAACGCCGCTAGCCTCGCGCTACCGATAGATCCGTAGCTGATGCCAATCGTAGCGACTGGGTCGTCCTCTCGGAGAGAGCGCGTTAGAGACGTGCTGGTCCGGCCCTCGAGAGGGGCGAGTGGCGTCCGTCTCTCTCAGCTGCGCGGTTCGGAATCGGTCGGCTGGGGTCGTCGATTTAGGGAATTTTTCTATCGAGTCATCGCAGAGCCACGAGCGCGTGCGATGTCTCAGCGCTCGCGTCGCTCTGCTCGCCGTCACGCCATTCTCGGATCTTCGCGATCTGGCAGAATATCTTGGTTGCCAGGTATTAGCGTCCGAGCCGCTTAGGCGCGGAGCGCGAACACTGGCGATGTGCAGCGAACGCCGAGACGACCACAACAAAGGTCGTCAGCTGGGTATTTACCACTCTATCTCACACCGTCACCGCCCGCCACTCGCTGCCCCCCCGCCGCGCAAGAGTCAGCCTCGTCCTGATCGGTCCCGCGACAGGCAGCCACCAATAGGCTGCGGCGGCAGAGACGGGGGGAATCGGCCATGCGCCCGCTGGCGTGCACCGGGCCCTCGTCCACCACTATACGCGGAATGCGCACGGCCACACAAGCCCTATAGCCCTGCCCGCTGCATGCACCCTCTCCCTCGGCGTCTCGCTGATCGACGCCGACTCGTCCGTTGCCCTACCCCGCCGAACCTCTCCGCGCGAGGCCGTCTCTCGTCGCAGTCCAACGAAAGCCAACAGGCCGCTACTGCCCAGCTGAGTAGCACAGGGAACTCCGCCAGAGATGTCGGAGCTCGACGTCATAGGGCGAACGCGGATGCCGTTGAAGCGTTCGGTAGTGGCGCGTTCGTTTGGTCCATTCGCCGCGTCACCCGCCTGCCACCTGTGCCGGCGGTGTAATCGAGAGTGGAGCGACACGGGGAGCAGGTCTGGAGCGTGTCGAACGCGGAGCGTGCGCCTGCTGGAGAGCGCGTAACCAGGCAAACGGCGTTTGCTGGAGAAAGGTCCACGGCATCGCGATGTGGAGGCAGGCGACTGTGGGCTGCTGTACAGGCCGGAATGGAGAGTCGGCAGTGGAGGGAAGTGAGACTCGCCTGCGGGGCGAAGTTGCGGCGGGATGGGGATGGAGAAGCAAGGAGCGGGAGTGAGTACGCACGAAGAGGACGCGCCGCGCGACGGAAGGAGTCGACGGAGGCGCGTGGGCAGGAGCGGACAGGCTTAGCCTTCGTGCGGACAGTGAGGGAGACCGAGAGGCGAGGAGCGAGGGCGGTTCGTATGCGCGCGTGGGCCTGGGCGGTTTCCGCGGAGCCGAACAGAGGCTGCATGCTGCGATCGCGAGCTGATGGAGGTGCGTTTAGGGAGGGGCGAGCGCGACTGAGCACGCCCCAGGTATACGGGCGGAGCTGCTCGACGGGTGAGATTATTGAGATACCCCGTGCTTTGTTATGTTGGCAGTAGTGGCGTTACATGGTGTCGCGTCTCAACACTCCGAACAGCTATCTGCCAAAGGGTAAGAGGCATCAGCCCAAGCGATCGAGAAAATGAGCAGGTAAGTGTACAACGGATGGACAGGTGGTACGAAGGCAGTACGACATGAGACACGGTGGAGCGTACCAGCAGGCGACGCGGCGGGGAATTACGCGTAGCCATTGCACAACGAGGAGCACAACCGTAGACCGTAGAACATGGAGTTCTGCAAGCGGAGATAGAAGAAGGATGAGGCAAAGAGTGACAACTTAACCCTGCAGACGCGTGAGAGGTCCCACGCGAAGCAGCAAGGAGGCTCATGAGTGAAGATGGCAGATAGGCAGCTCGGCAAGTGAGGCCGACCCCCCAAGATTCCAGGATATGCACGAGATTCTGCAGTGTGGCCACTACGAGGCGACGCGACCTGCAGTACGAAGCGACCCCAGACAAGCGAAACGCGAAACCTACGGGGGCAGGCTACAATCTTCGTGGTGTGTCCACTGCTATTCAGATGGTGCTTCTGACTCCGCTCGTGGTATGGTACCCTGGTCCGATCCCCCCGTGCCTCTCCCTGCGCAACCGATTGCCCCATTCCCTCTGAGCCCGCTTCTCGTCGTCCGGCGCCCCTGTTCTGACGCCTCCGCTCATCCGGTGGCTAGCGACGGTATTCCGAGCGGGCGCGTCGGGAGGGTTTGTGCTACGCGCCGCCCTCTCGTGCCTCTCGGTTGCACTGGCGGAGGTTCCGGCCGCAACTCATCAGCACGGTGGTCGCTCGTTATCCCTCGCGAATGACCGTCATCTCATAAGCCACTTCCCTTTCAGGCCACCCCCTCTAGTCCGATTGCCCGGCGGTATCACCGTGACCTACATCGCGTCTAGCGCGCGTGCATACGTCCGCTCAGCGGGGCTACCATCTCCGACACTGAC